>CAUYTI010079184.1:0-15423 GCA_963575145.1 Galago senegalensis | reverse complement strand
GCTGGGACCACAGGCGCCTGCCACAATGCCTGGCTATTTTTTGGTTGCAGCCGTCATTGTTGTTTGGTGGGTCTGGGCTGGGGATTCGAACCCGCCACCTTAGGTGTACGTGGCTGGCGCCTTAGCCGGTTGAGCTATAGGCGCCGAGCCGCATGTCCCACTTTAGACTTGGGGCTCTCTGCCACCGGTACTCCAGCCTTGATTGGTCTTCAGCACTGGAGGAGGGCTTAGAAAATTTTAACGTATTCCAGAATGTGGGGCTCTCTGAGGTATAGGGGCTAGTGCCAGGTGACCTGAAAAATTCTGGATTAAAGTTCACCTGGCTCTAAGGGTTTTTTGCCTAAGGAACTGTGAATCTGCCTTATTATTCTCTCAGCCCCAACTCCCTCCCAGGGCTGCATTGTGAATGTGCTTTTCAGGCTATACAGGACTAGCCAACCAGGCCCTCAGAGTTAGCCTCAGCCTCAGCCTCCTTCTGAGAGGGGCAGGATGGTAGAGAGCTGGGGAAGGGGGTGACCTGGAGCCTGGTACACAAGTTTCTGCCAACCTACCAAGCCAAGAGCCCTGAATTCTGCTATTAGTTGTGGAATCCTTGGAAGAGTTCATAGGTGGGCTTCAGGCCTAGCTGAACTGCCCACTCTCTGCTTGGTCTCCTCATTTGTACAGTGAAGGGGTCACCATGCTGTTTCAGGTCCTTCTTCTTCCAACCTGGCAGGATTCTAGAATTCAGAGCATTCCCCCACCACAAATAGATACTAATAGGGAGGTGACCCTGGAAGCCACTTAGAATTCTTTCAGCTTTCCTTCTTTAGGCCAGCTTGCCAGATGTGCGGGATCTGGACATGAGAGATGATCCTTTAAATACTTGAAGGGCTGTCATTGCTAAGGGGAGGGAGTGAGCTTCCTCCCACTTCTTGATGGGAATGCGAGCAGTGGAGAGGGCAGTGGGATTTTCTGCAGTTCCTTCCAATCATGGAGATGCTCAGGGTCTGGAAGTGTTAGGTCTGGATTGGGCCAAATGTGACTCAGTGATATGTGGTCTCAGCCCCAAAGGAGCTCACAGTCAATCAGAGAGTCATGTTGGTCTGTGAAGTGCTGGGAGCAACCTGCAAGGGATCTGTAAGAGGGGTTCTCCAGATGAGGTGGGGCTAATATTTGACAGGAGCTGTGAAGGAGGAGCAGGAGGCATTCAGGCAGGGAAGGGCAGGCAAGGGCACTGCAAGCAGGAGCAGCCACTCAGGCAAGTGCCCGGCAGTGAGAACAGCTGCTACATTTGTGGGGCTTCAGCTCTCTGGGCACTGCTGGAATAAAGCTGGGAGTGTTGGGGTGTAAGTGGTGAGAGGCGGGCCGGAGGAGCAGCAGGGGCCAGGTCATGCACGATGTTGGGTGCTAAGCCTAGGAGTTTGAACTTGATCCTTACTGCAACAGGGAGTCAGGGAAGCCTCAGGCAGGAGGGGAGTGGGCAGAATTATGTTTTAGAAAGTTTGATCTGGCTGCAGCGTGGGGATGAACGGCTAGGCAGAGCAGAAGGGAAAAGTGAGGAGGTGATGACTGGACCACAGGGCAAGAGAGGAAGGGTGCAGTGAGGAGAACTAGGGGGAGGAGACAGAAACAACTGCCCTTGCTGGAATGTAAGCTTCCTGAGGCAGGGGCTTTACTTTGTCTCTTTCTGAATCCCAGCACAGAAAACATGTGTCATAGGAGGGGCATGCAGACCTGGATCTGGGAGAGGTCTGGGTGGGTGGGTGGGGAATGGGAGTTATTGGAGAACAGGTGGCAGCTGCAGCCAGGGACAGAGATGACATCACTGGGAAATTGCCAAACCTGGGACAGCAGCCATACACAGAGACAGGTGCAGGGGGGGGCTGGGGGGAGGTGCATCATCCAGGACACCCCAGAAGACTCAGCTGAGCCTCCCAGTCCCTAGAGTTATCTCCTGTCATCTAACCTAGCGGAAGGGAAGTGCTCTGATTCTAAATTCTGGGATTCTCAGATCCTGCAAATTTCACCAAGCACCTAAGTACTGTCTTTTCTTGGCGTCATACACTGTTGGTGAATGCTGAGGTGGGTCCAGTGATGTCATGGTGCCCTCCCTACCCCTGGCCTGCCACTCCCCAAACTTCTTACTCTGGCCTGGATTATTTTCTCTTTGGGAACCCAGGTGTCCTTCCCCCTCCACTTGGAAAGTCTGGGAGTGAAAATAGCTCAGGGAAGGAGGTTGCCTTGATGCCCAACAGGCTGGGCCTGGGCAGCAGCTGCCCATGTGCCCCTCTCTAGCTCCCCCAAGATGCTGCCTCAGCACGAAGTGTCCATCTGGCTGGAGAGTCAGGTTACTCTGTAAGGGGACCCAAGGCTCCCCTCCTTCCTGACCTGTGACCTTTTCAGCAGACTCAGGGCCCCTGAGACAGGGAGGAGAGCTTGAGAAAGAATGGGGGTGGGGCAAGGGACAAAGATCAGGTTGAGGAGGTCCTGTTTTCTGACAGTATATGATTCAGGGTCTATGTCTGCTCCTTTCTGGGCCTCAGTTTCCTCACCTGTCAAATGAGGTAGAGTGACTATGGACCCCACCCCGGAGAGACAGAGGGTGGGATGAGATCTGAGATAGTCTCCTGTTCCCCACATTCCCAAATTCACTAATTGCCTGGCTGCAAGCCCTCAGGGTGGGTTCTGGGAATATTTAACTAGAGAGTGATGGGGAGAAAGATTCTTCTTCCTGAACCTCCTAAACTTGGATCTCCTGGGCTTTGCCCAACCCATTTTCACCAGAAGTAGACAGTGGGCCCCAGGGAATGAATCCTGGAGGAGGGTTCATTCTAAACCCCTTGTCATTGTAAACCTCTCATGAGGGCTTCCAGCCCTCCCTTCCATTCCTGGGGGACAGCAGAGGGCTGATGGGCAGAGCCTAGGCTGAGGATTGGCAGTCTAGGTCGAGCACAGGGCTCTGCCCTTGACCTGCTGAGATGCCCAGGACAAACCGCCTGGACTCTCAGGCCTCAGTTTTGCTGTCAAGAAATGGGAGAGCACTCACTTTCCGCTGCTGCTTCTCCCAGGCTGGATCCAGCAGCAGGTCGCGGTCCCAGTCTTCCTCCTGTTCCATGTACTCGCCGCCGCCAGCAAAGGACCTCTCCCCCACCCCCAGACCCTCGGGCTGCATAACCATCATCATCTTGCTCTGGCTCTCGGCTCCGCTCCGCTCGGCGCATTTCTGGACACCCAGGCCCGGTTAAGTAGGACCTGGCCCAGCCCCGGATCGGATTCCCACTAAATATGGGGAAGGAGGGAGGGACCGGATAAGGCTGTGGGAGACTGGGTCCCGACCCAGCGAGAGGTTGCCCTGGGGCGAGGGACTGCAGAAATGTTGGGTACTGGAGGTAGATCTTGAGGCAGAGATCAAGGATTCGCTTTCTGGCTCAGCCGCTTGGGCGCTATGTGACTTTAGGAAAACCACAGGCCCTCTCTGAGTCTGTTTCCTCCTCTATACAATGGAGATGACGATAATGAGTGGTTGCAGGCCGCCCTAAAGGCTGTACCCGGGCTCTCTCGACGCTCTCCCAGTGCCTTGCTGGTGGGAAACCGAGCCCTATCCCCATTTCGCAGCCAGAAACACAGAGGCACCGAGCTGTCTTAATGTTTCCTGGGGTGATGAAGGGAGACACCTGAGCATGGGGAGCGGCTCTGAGCCAGCTGGATGGGCCGAGGAAGGGCTATAAATATCGGGGAGGCTGCGGGGAGCGGGGGAGAATGTGCTGAGCCGGGAACCCCCGACGCCGCTGCGGGTGCAACTCAATCCACGGAGCGCGACAGGCAGTGACAGCAGCCAGATCGGCTTCCGCGCGAGGGGCGGAGCCTCCATGGGAGGGCGGGGCGATAACTTAGCTGTGTCACCCGGCTTTGGCCTCAACGGGATTTCAAGCCCCGCCCATCTCTTTCGCGGTCCAATCGCTTCTCCTTATATGCCGGCCCCTCTCTCGGAGCCCGAGCGCTGGCCTGACCCTTTCAGAGCTTCTATTGGTCGTAGCAGACGTCCGTCGCCCGCTATCCCCGCCCTAATACGGAAGCGGTGGGGTCCTGGGATTCGGACAGCCGGTGGGTCCAGGCCATGGGGCAGCCCTGGGCGGCTACGAGCGCAGAGGGGGCACCCGCGCGGCTACCTCTCGTGCTCACGTTGCTGTGGGCTGTGGCTGTGGGCCTGGAGCTGGCTTACGTGCTGGTGCTGGGTCCCGGGCCGCCCCCGCTGGGACCCCTGGCCCGGGCTTTGCAGCTCGCGCTGGCCGCCTTCCAGCTGCTTAACCTGTTGGGCAACGTGGGGCTCTTTCTGCGCTCGGACCCTAGCATCCGGGGCGTGATGCTGGCCGGCCGCGGCCTGGGCCAGGGCTGGGCGTGAGTGGGGCGCGGGATCTGGCGGGGAGAAGCGGGTGCCTCGGACAGGGGGAGGGGCCTCAAGACCTGAGATGTTAGAACCAGGTTATATTAGGATCTGGTTTATTAGAGCCAGAAACTCCTTTAGAACTTGGGATAGAGAATGACTATGATTTATTCACTCACAGATACTTACCAAGCATCTACCGTGGGCAAGGTACTGTTCCAGGAACTGATTTCAGTGGGAGAGAGGACAGACGATAAACTGTAGGAATAATAAATTATATACCATATTACAAAGGGATGTTGGTTTGGAAACAAAAGTAGAGCAGGACTGTAAAGGGGTGCAAGTTTCAGGGTTTGTTTGTTTGTTTTTTAGTTTTTGGCCGGGACTGGGTTTGAACCCGCCACCTCCGGCATATGGGGCTGGAGCCCTACTCCTTTGAGCCACAGGTGCCACCCTTTTTTTTTTTTTTTGAGACAGTTTCACTTTGTTGCCCTCGGTAGAGTGCGGTGGCATCACAGCTCATAACAGCCTCCAACTCCTGGGCTTAGGCGATTCTCTTGCCTCAGCCTCCTGAGTAGCTGGGACTGCAGGTGCCCATCACAATGCCCAGCTATTTTTTGTTGCAGTTTGGCCGGGTGGGTTCCAACCTGCCACCCTTGGTATATGGGGCTGGTGCCCTATAGGCATGGCCCCAAGTTTCAGTTTTTAATAGATGGTTAATTCTTATGAGTATTTTGAGACAATGGATATGTTAATTGGCTTGATTTAATCACAGCAGAACCTCTGTAAGTTGGCCACCCAAGAACTGTAACAAACTGGTCAGCATACAGAGGTGGTCAACATAAGGAACTAGGCCTACTGTACTGACACATGTGTGTGCTGCATATCAGTCTATGAAAATTAGGTCAACTTGAGGTGGTCTGTGTAGGGAGGTGGTCAGCTATGGAGGTTCTACTGTATTTTAGATGGTATTCACAAGTCATAACATCATTTTTTTTTTGAGACAGAGGCTCAAGCTTTCACATTCAGTAGAGTGTTGTGGTGTCACAGCTCGCAGCAACCTCCAACTCTTGGGCTTAAGCCATTTTTTTGCCTCAGCCTCCCAAGTAGCTGGGACTATAGGCACTCGCCATAATGCCTGGCTATTTTTGGTTGTAGTTGTCATTGTTGTCTTGGCAGGCCTGGGCTGGATTTGAACCCGCCAGCTCCGGTGTATGTGGCTGGCACCTTAGCTGCTTGAGCTACAGGCACCGAGCTCATAACATCATTTTGTATGCTATAAGTATGCACAACTATAATCAACAAATTTACAATTGATAGGTATACACCTGTAGTTCCAGCTATTGTAGAGGATCTGTGGAGTCCAGGAGTTGGTGGCTGCATTGTGCAATGATGATACCCACTGCATTTCAGCCTGGGAAACATATCGAGACTTTGTCTCTAAAAAAAGTTTTTAAAATAAATTAATTTTGAAAATAATAAGAAATAGGTGAACCTCATTGAGAGAGTTATTTGAGTAAAAACTTGGAGAAGGTGGGGAAGTTAGCCATGTGGGAATCCAAGAGAAGAGTATTCCAGACAAAGGGAACAGGTGATGCAAAGGCTCTGAGACTCTTGGGTGCCTTGCAAGTTCCTGGAACAGCAGGAAGGCCAGGTTGGAGTGGAAAGAGAGAGGGGAAGAGATGTCAATGGCCTAAGAACCCTATAGGACATTGGAGGCTTTGCTTTTTACTAGAGAAGAAATATAGAGCCACTGGCAGGTTTTGAGCATAGAAGGGTCATGACTTAGGTTTCAGAAGGATCCATTTGGCGCTGGAGTGAGTCTAGGAGGGGTAAAGGTGGAATCAGAGACTAGTCCAGAGGGGAGTCCATGGTGACCTTGACAAGGTGGTAACTATGGAGAAAGGGAGAAGTTGCTGCTGGATAATAGTGGCCAGAGAAAGGCTTTAGGACTGGGAAGGAATCAATCTCAGCCTGCAGTGCTACAGTGGAGGGCCAGGGACATCTTATTCAGCCTGCATTTACCTGCAAAGAACCTGAGGCTGAGCCAGCCAGAGCAGCTGTTCCTGCTTCCCCAGGACAGGCCCAGGGGCTGACCCTGGGCATGATATGGGGCTCTCTGAGCTGTGGAAGGAACTGACGCTGTGGTTCCTTCTCATAGTTACTGCTACCAGTGCCAAAGCCAGGTGCCGCCGCGCAGTGGGCACTGCTCTGCCTGCCGAGTCTGTGTCCTTCGCCGGGACCACCACTGCCGCCTGCTGGGCCGCTGCGTGGGCTTTGGCAACTACCGGCCTTTCCTGTGTCTGCTGCTGCACGGCGCTGGCGTCCTGCTCCACATCTCTGTGCTGCTGGGCCCTGCTCTGTCAGCCCTGCTGCGAGCCCACTCACCACTGCACACCGCTGCCCTCCTCCTGCTTCCCTGGCTCATGCTGCTCACAGGTGGGGAGCCCAGGAGGCCTCTGCAGAGAGGGAGAGGCCCTTGTGCTGGGTAGGGGAAGTAGGGCCCCTTCTGGTGAGAGATGAGATTTCTGATCCTGGGGACCCAATCCCAGTGTCATCTATGGGGTGAGGTCTGCCTGATATTTATCTGGGTATGCAGCACTGTAAAATACAGAGAATCAGGGAAAGATTATTGGCAGAGGAGGAGACTCATGGGAGACCATGTGGGGGGCTGGGATGGTGGGAGAACATGGAGGGGAGGGCATTCTAAGAGAGGAAAGCAGCATGAACAAGGGCTTGGAGGCTGGGCAGGGAGTAGCGAAGGCAATTCGGTGAGAACTGTGAAAACTAAGGCTAGGATGGCAGGTTAGGACTGGGTAATGGAGGGCCCCAAGTATTGGTGTGAGCAGATGGCCCCTTTTGATTGGGCAGTGGGGAGCCAGTGAAAGTGACAGACAGGAGTAGGCTGAGTCCCTGGAAGTTGGAGGGGAAGACTTGAATCTGGAGGCTGATGGAAATGCTGTGTTCTGGACACATGTATGCTCCTCTTTCCTGGGACATGACCCTAGATACAATCCCACTGGCCCTTCGTCCTCTTTGTTCTCTCCCCCCAGATGCTCCGGGCTTTCTCACCCCTGACTCCTTCCTCCTGATCCTTCCATGGTCCCTGCTGTAACTTTGTTTTACTGTTATTAACCTCCCCAGCCACTCTATGGAGTCACTGTGCCTTCTCATCCTATCTAAACCCAGCTTTGTACCAAGGACCCTCACTCTGCAGCTTAGAATAGGCCTTGGGAGCCGTGCTGGGTTGACAGTGCCCTCCTCTATCCACCCTGACCAGGCCTCTGCACTCTCCTTGATGGCTTGTGGCTCCACTGAGTCCCAGCTATCAGCAGCACCTCCCTCTACCCCACGTTGCTTGGTCAGCAGGGTCTGCCACACTCCCTCAACACAGAAGCCTCCGGCTGCAGCACCCAGACTCTCTCTCAGTCCTGGGCCCTTTTGGAATTATGGATATCTGACAGTCTGTGCAAATGGCTGCCTCGGTGTCCAGATAGGTCAGCTCTTGACCTTCCTCCACTGTACTTAATTCCCCTAGTCCTGTGTCCACACTGCAGCTTTTGTCAGAATCCCCAAACCACCCATCTTTTGACCATTTTTCTGTTACCTACCTCTTCTCTGGTCTACCTGCTACTCTTGTGCTCTGTGATACCTGCTCCATGAGCTCCTGGGCCCAAGGCTTGTGGCCCTGACCTTCACCTTCCCACCTTCGCCACCCCATGTCTGGCATTGGACCTTCATTTTCACCACTCTCTTGCCAGCATCAAACTTCCTACTCATCTTCTATCTGCTGTGGCTTCCTGCCTTTGTGTCTGTCCCTGGGTGCTGAGAGTGGCCAGAGACACATGGCACTGCAAGGCAGGTTGGTTCCAGGCCACATTCATGGCTGCTGCCCTCTCAGGCCCTCCGCTTTCCTGGCTACCCTGTTTTCTCATGAGCTTACTTCCCTAATGACTGCAGTCAAGTCTTCCCTCCTGTCCTGCCCTCCAGGCTCCATCATGGAAAAAATAAGATGTCAGATGGGACATTCAAAATTGTCCTGTTTTCAACTCTCCAAGCCTGGCTGACTGCCTGGCTTCTTGTTTCCAGGCCCTCCTTCTGGCTTGGAGGCCTCAGCTTTGGCATCTGCTGTCCTTCTGCATTCCTGTTCTTTCTGTGGGGTTCCCCCACTTGTGCAAACCCTCCCTTCCCCTCACATCTTCCTCTAGCTCTTGCCTTCTCCCTCTAGGCCTCCCAAAGGTCTTGCTCAGCCCCTGGCTGCTCGTCCCTCCTCCTGCTGTAGCCTAGCCTCTGCCTCAAGTGTCCTCCGAGACTGCCATGGCGCCCCAGGGCCTCTGTCTTCACAAACTCTGAAGGAATTTATTTTATTTTATTTTATTTTTATGAGATAGAGTCTCACTCTGTTGCCCTCGGTAGAGTGCCGATGTGTCACAGCTCATAGCAACTTCTAGCCCTTGGGTTTAGGCGATTCTCTTGCCTCAGCCTCCTGAATAGCTGGGACCACAGGTGCTTGCCACAAGGCCCCTCTGTTTTCTTGTTGCAGTTTGGCCAGGGCTGGGTTTGAACCCGCCACCCTCAGTATATGGGGCCGGCGCCCTACTCACTGAGCCATAGGCACCGCCATGAGGGAATTTTTGAGTTCTTGCCTGGTGAGAACTTCTAGACTCAAAACTGCTAACCAGCAACCTCCATGAAGCATCCTATTCCTGGCGTCACTGACAGCTTAGTTTAGGCATGTCTGCCTTCCTTTCTGCTTTCTTTTTCATCTGATCCCTCATAAAAAACCAGGACCCTATTTGCTTGTCTCAGGTCTTGATGTGGTTCTCATCTCATTGACACACTCTGGGGGGTCCATGGCAACCTCAGCTTTGGGGCCACCCTGGTACCCCCTGCTGAGCTGCTCTCCTGAGCTTCTGGACCCTCATGCAGCCACTCGCTTGTCCTGAAGGTACCTCTGTCCTGCCTCCAGACAGAACATTTTCTTACTTTAGCAGAATAGATGATGCCCACTCCTCCCACCTCTTAAATGGCATTTCCCCCCAAGGGCTCTCTTTTTCATCAAGGCAAAATTTACATAATGTAAAATTCATCATTTTCACTAAAGTATATGATTCTTAGTGGCTTTTGGGAAACCCACCATGTAGTGCAACCACCATCCTAATTCTGGGACATTTTCACCCTAAAAAGAAACTCTGTGGCCACTTGGAGCCACTCTGTTCTTCCCTAATCCCTGAGCCCCCAGCAACTGCTAATCTACTTTCTGTCTGTATGGATTTGCCTGCTCAGGACATTCACATAATTGGGATCATAAATATGTGACCTTTTGTGTTTGGCTTCTCTCACTTGGCATAATGTTCCATGGTGTCTCCTAGTTCATTAGTTCAGCAGGTCTCTGTTGCCCACTGTGGGCCAAGATGGTTAAAGATGCTGTACTTTTCCATGTGACACACATTACAGCTGTAACTGAGTAACTGAGAAATGACCTTTTTAACTTGGTCTGTGAGCTTCCTGAGGGCAGAGGTGCTGTGTGCCGTGTGCATCCCAGCATCCACAGTCCCTGGCACTGCATCCCACACTTACAAGGTGCTCACCAAGTTTCAGGTACATGAATGAAGTGGTGTGCCAGGCAGGGCTGTGTATGCGTGGTCCACTGCTGTGCTGCTGCCTCCCAGCATGGGCTGGCCACCAAATATTGACTCAGGATGTGCCAAGAGGAGGAATAATCCTTGCTTAGTGATGGGGGCACTGGTGGCAGCAGGGTGGGGGCTGGGCTCTGGAGGGGCTGGGCCTGACTTCTGCTCCCTGACTCTCTGCCGTTTTCTTGTAGGCCGTGTGTCTCTGGCTCAGTTTGCCCTGGCCTTCGTGATGGACACGTGCGTGGCGGGCGCCCTGTTGTGCGGGGCTGGGCTGCTCTTCCATGGGATGCTGCTGCTTCGGGGCCAGACCACGTGGGAGTGGGCTCGGGGCCAGCACTCTTATGACCTGGGCCTCTGCCACAACCTGCAGGCAGCCCTGGGGCCCCGCTGGGCTCTTGTCTGGCTCTGGCCTTTCCTGGACTCCCCCCTGCCTGGGGATGGGATCACCTTCCAGACCAAAGCTGATATGGGACTCATGGCCTCCTGACTCCAGAAAGAACCAGAATTGTACAGGGGGGAGGGGAAGTGTCGGGGTATGAAGGTCTGATTTTTCCAGACTCAAGAGGGAAATCAGGGTGGCCCTTATTGCTTGTCTGGGGGTAACTCCAGGCCACATGGGCATTAGCAGCCTCATTACCCCTCTACATATAGAATCTTTTCATTGTTTCATTTTTATTAGTAAGTAGATACTAAATAAACCCCCTACTCAATTTGAGGAAGTTACTCTTAACATTTCCTCTGAAGTTCCTTCTGTGCTCCCCTAGGCTGCCCTGTCTGCCCTGTCTCAGTCATACCCTTGCTTTATTTCTTTATTCTCTTGGCCTTGCCTCTGCCTAGCTTGGACTCCTGTGTGTCCAGGGCTTGGGCCCTGTGACTGCTTCTTTTGGCAGAGGAGCACAGAGGTATGGCAAGGGCTGCTCAGCCTGGTCTCTCTCAACTTTTCTCCTTCATGAGGGACCCACTTCCAACTCTTTGGAAGAGCTCTAAACTTTCTCTGTTTTTCCTAAATAAAATCTCTCTTGGTAACCCTGAAAGGGGGGGGGCGGCGCTTCTCCACTAGCCTAGCTGCCCCTTTGCTGACTTTGTTCTCACTCCTTCTTTGTGGGATTTCTGGTTCCTCACTTTGTTGCTGGGGCTGCTGTTTCTGGTTCTTCTGGTTGTCAGGCCTAGAAACTATGAATTCCCAAGGCTCAGAGTGGCCAGGGGTGGGGTGGGGATGTTCTTGTGACACCTGTAAACATTCTTTCCCAGGCTCAGAATTGTATCACTGGAAGTATTATCTGCAACAGCAGTCTCACAGACCCCCTCTTAGGTCACCTGCCACCCTGGGCAGCCCTTATACACCTTATTTTGTGGGTAAAAACCTTAAAGCTTTGAGAGTTAAGATCACAGTGGAGTAAATGCAGGAGCCAGGCAGAGTTTGAATCCAGGTTTTTGTGCTTTTGCCTTCACCCCTGCATAGCTGAAGAAAGTGAGTGGGAAAAAAATCAAGGCAAATAAGTGGGCTGCAGCTGTGCAGACATCTGGGAAGGATGGTGAGGATGGTGCTGAGAGGCCTGAGCCTGCTCTCCTCTGTTGACTCTTCTGGAGCTGCTTTTTAAACATTTTTGTGTAAATATAGTAACTAGAGGGCCTGCTGGTTAAACGTTGCAGGCTTTAACACGAGTTTATCTCTGTTTTCTCTTGGGATTTTACTAAAATGATAGTAAAGAAATAAAAAAGATACGTACTTAAACAAGAGGAAAGAAAACAGGAAAGGAGACAGCTGTAAACCAAAGAACCTGACAACATTTGGAAGAGGGATTGTAGATAGAGGCTTAGTTACTCTCTTAGCAGGGAATTATGTGTTTCCAAAGGGAGGAACTGAGAAGCAAGCAGATTGCCTCCTACACACAGGAGAGGCCCAGGAGTTTCAGTACCATGGAAGGTGAGGTGCGGTGGTGCACTGGCGTGCAGAGCTAGGTGCACTGTGCCCTCCCTCAGGCACTGCCCCTGGGGCTGCTGTTAAGGAAGGAGAAACTAAGAGAAGCTCTGGATCTTGGGCACTGGAAAGGGCAGGGGTAAGGGACTGGACCAAAAGTGGGGTTAGATGGGAGTCCACAGATACTGCTGGGGAGTCCTCCCAGGAATTAGGAGGCTCCCCCAACCCCCAGGGACCCTCAGGGAACACACCCTCTGACAGGCTTTTCCCTGGCCAGGGATATTGGGGCAGCTGCATTACTCTTTCCAACACAGCGGCGTTAGCAGCCTCATTACCCCCTAACTCCAGAAAATCTTTTCATTGTTTCCTTTTTATTAGTAAGGAGATACTAAATAAACACCCCCTACCCCATTTGAGGAAGTTACTCTTAACATTTCCTCTGAAGTTCCTTATGTGCTCCCCTATGCAGCCCTATCTCAGTCATTCCCTTGCTTTGATTTACTTGCTTTGTTTTACTGTGTTTGTGAGTTTTGCACATTTTTGAATTTTATATGGATGAAACCATAGTGAGTTTATTGTTCTGTGACTTGCTGTTTCACTCTGTATCTGTTTCTGAGATGTAGCCAGATGACTGTGCATAGCTGTGAGGCGCCCCCTTCCCTGCGGTGCAGGATCTGTTGGATAAGTCACATTTTTTAAATTTTGTTCCACTGGTCATTTTATTTACACCTTTCTCCTTTGGGAAGTAGCCACTAAGATCTATCCTTGGCCTTTGCTCTTCGATGTAAATTTTAGAATCAGCTTGTCAGGTTCCACCAATAAAAATTCCTTTGAGATCATAAACGGACCTCAATTGAATCTACAGATCAGTTTGGATAAAATCAGCATCTACATGAAATTCAATTTTCCAGTTCAAGAACATGGTCTACTTCTCTATTAATGTTTCTTTTCTTTTCTTTTTTTTTTTTTTTTTAGACACAGAGTCTTATCCTGTTGCCCTCAGTAAAGTGCTATGGCATCACAGCTTACAGTAATCTCCAGCTCTTGGGCTTAGGCGATTTTCTTGCTTCAGCCTCCTGAGTAGCTGGGACTACAGGCACCCTGCCACAATGCCTGGCTATTTTTTGTTGCAGTTTGGCAGGGGCCAGGTTTGAACCCACCACCCTTGGTATTTGGGGCTGGTGCCCTACTCACTGAGCCACAGGCACTGCCCACCTCCATTAATGTTTCTAATAAAGTTACATACTTTTTCTTATAAAGATGTTTTTATTAGATTGGTTGTTTTGTTTTGTTTTTGAGACAGTATCTCACTCTGTTGCCTAGGCCATAGTGCTGTGGCCTCAGCACTAGTTGTGAGCCTAGTTCACAGCAACCTTAGACTCCTGGGCTTAAGTGATTCTTCTGCCTCAGCCTTCTGAGTAGCTGGGACTACAGGTGCCCACCATGCCTGGCTAGTTTTTCTACTTTTATTTATTTTTTATTTTATTTATTTATTTTTTTCTACTTTTTATTTATTTTTATTTTATTTTACAGAGTCTCAGCCTGTTGCCCTGGGTAGAGTGCAGTGATGTCATAGCTCACAGCAACCTCAAATTTGGGTTCAAGAGACCTTCTTGCCTCAGCCTCCTGGGTAGCGGGGTCTACAGGCGCCTGCCACAGTGCCCGGCTCTTTTAGAGGTGGGCGCGGGGCGGGGGGTCTTGCTCTAGCTCAGGCTGGTCTTGAATCCGTGAGCTCAAGCAGTCCACCCCCTTCAGCTTCCCAGAGTGCTGGGATTATAGGCATGAGCCACTGTGCCCAGCATGACATACGTCTTATTATTTTGCAGTTTATTTTGATGGTGAGTTCCTATTTCTTGGAATTTTGTCAATGGGAGTTTTTTGACGTTGAATTAAAAGCAAATTCCTCCAGAAAGGAAATGTATTTATTTGGTTGCCTGATGACATACCAATACTACACCACTTTAAAATTTCAGCTAGGAGTATTCAGGACTACCCAGGTGTAAGGAGGTTGGTTTTTATAGTGAAATGACAGAGAAATTACAGTTTTTCATTAAGGACTAAAAGTCAAGCCCTCTGATTTCTGCCTTCTTTTCCTAGCAAGCCCCCTATGGAGCTTGGTTTTCATAAACCATTGAAAAGAACAGAAAGGAAATGTAGATCTTTTCTCTTTACATTCAGCACCTCCTTGTCTTTTAGAATTTGTTTTATATCTTCAAGGTTCCTGAGTCTTTTCTGGATCATGGCCAAAATGATATCTCAGGGGAGAATCAACAGGATCAGAAACACCTGAGATACATCTCCAGTGGAAAGGTAGCTGCTTATCAACCTGCTGCAGGAAAAGTGGGTACAGTATTCACAGCCCCCTGTGAATCTGGCTACAGTTACATTTTCTCTTTGCTCCCCAAATTCAGCAGCCCTTGATCTTGCTGCAGGCATTCTTCCTTTGGGATGCCACGTGTCTCCCTGCTCTTTTTCTCTTTACTCATTCTATTTCAGTCTTCCTTTTCTTTTAAGAAAGATAAAATAAAGTCTATACTTTCATACCCTAATTTTGGTCTAGAGAAAATCTTTTCTCAACCTGCATAGAGCATCTACTGAGCACTCTGCCCTAACACCAGGTATTGCCAATTCAGATTGCAAACATTTATTCAGGGATGGCTTGTGGTTAAAAATTGTCAGGAGAGGTGTTTTGTTTTAAACCTTCTATCCAGCACTAAGCTTGGAGATAGGCAAGTCCCTCACTGGTTCTGGTAAGACAGAAGTGGAGGAATGGTTTCTTTCTTTTCTTTTTTTTTGAGATAGAGTCTCACTATGTCACCCTTGGTACAATGCCAGGGCATCACAGCTCATAGCAACCTCAAACTCTTGGGCTTATGCAATTCTCTTGCCTCAGCCTCCCAAGTAGCTGGGACTATAGGCGCCCGCCACAACGCCCAGCTATTTTTTGTTGCAGTTGTCATTGTTTTTTTAATTGGCCCAGGCAGGGTTTGAACCCCACAGCCTCGGTGAATGTGGCTGGCACCATAACCACTGTGCTACAGGCACTGAGCCGGAATGGTTTATTCCTAGTTTACCTTTACACTGAGCATGTAAGCTCTCTGAGACCACATTCCCCACCTTGCAGGGAAAAAAATAACAACTCAGAGGAAACAGTGGTAAAGATACAATATAAAAGATAATCTTAGATGCATTTGTGAAAAGATAACATAAGGAATGAACAAAGAACAGAGAATTAAAACAACTTTTTTAAAAAGTCAGAGGAACTGGCTCGGCGCCTGTGGCTCCAGTGGCTAAGGCGCCAGCCACATATACCCAAGGTGGCGGGTTTGAATCCAGCCTGGTCCACCAAACAACAATGACGGCTGCAACCAAAAAATAGCCGGGCGTTGTGGCGGGCGCCTGTGGTCCCAGCTACTTGGGAGGCGGAGGCAGGAGACTGGCTTGAGCCCAGTAGTTGGAGGTTGTTGTGAGCTGTGATGCCACGGCACTCTACCCAGGGG
>CAUYTI010079181.1:0-24741 GCA_963575145.1 Galago senegalensis | reverse complement strand
GATTATGAATTGGGCTGCAATAAACATTCTGATGCAAATGTCTTTGTTGTGATGTGATTTTTGGTCATCTGGGAATATACCCAACAAAGGAATTGCAGGGTCAAATGGCAGGTCTGTTTTTAGTTCTCTAAGTGTTCTCCAGATGTCTTTCCAAAAGGAACATATTAGTTTACATTCCCACCAGCAGTGTAGGAGTGTTCACTTTTCTCCACATCCACGCCAGCATCTCTTGTTTTGGGCTTTTGTGATATAAGCTAATCTCACTGAAGTTAGATGACATCTCAAAGTAGTTTTGATTTGCATTTCTCTAATGATTAAGGATGGTGAGCATTTTTCATATATCTGTAGGCCGTATGCCCATCTTCTTTAGAGAAATTTCTCTTCAAGCCCCTTGCCCCCCCTGAGATGGGATCACTCGTTTTCTTCTTGCTAATACGTTTCAGTTCTCTATGGATTCTGGTTATTAAACCTTTGTCGGAGACATAACCTGCGAAAATCTTTTCCCATTCTGATGGCTGTCTGCTTGCCTTACTTACTGTGTTCTTGGCTGTGCAGAAGCTCTTTAGTTTGATCAGGTCCCAATAGTGTATTTTTGATGATGCTTCAATGGATCTAGAATTTTTTAAAAAGGCCCAGCTTCATAAATTTCTCACTTTTCAACAAATGATGGTGGGCAGAGCCAATTGGAAGAGGAGGGGCTGTACTGAGAGATAAACGCTCTAAAGTCAGAAAGTAAAAATCGGAATTACAGAATAAGTATCTGTTTATGGGATGAGGTAGGTTGGTTTTCATTTGCTTTTATTTTATGAATGAAGCCCACTTAAGAAGCTTAGGGGTCATTTATATTTCCTTTTCAACCTCCAAAGTAGCTGGGACTTTTCCCACCATAATACCTAATTATTCTTTTCCCTTTTTAGTAGAGATAGGGTCTCACTCTTGCTCAGGGTGGTCTCGAACTCCTGAGTTCAAGTGATCCTCCTGCCTCAGCCTCCCAGAGTGCTAAGATAATAGGCATGAGTCACTGTGCCTGCCTGTATATTTGTAAATTTTCTGTATTGCTTGTTAAATGAATTCCTAGGCACTTTTGGATGAAATTGTAAGTGGGGACCTTTCCTTCCTTTATTTTGTAAAGTAGTAGCGTGTGGGCAGACAGCATACATATATGCTTCCTTATGTGTTTGTGTGTGTATATATATACACACCCAATTTTGTTTTTTTGTTTTTTTTTGTTTTTGAGACAGAGTTTTACTATGTCATCCTCAGTAGAGTGCTGTGGTGTCACAGCTCACAGCAACCTCAAACTCCTGGGCTTAAGTGATTCTCTTGCCTCAGTCTCCCAAGTAGCTGGGACTACAGGCACCTGCCACAATGCCTGGCTATTTTTTTGGTTGTAGTTGTCATTGCTGTTTAGCTGGCCCGGGCCAGGTTTGAACCTACCATGCTTGGTGCATATGGCTGGCGCTGTAACCACTGTGCTACGGGTGCTGAGCCAACACACCCAATTTTGGTAAATTGATTTTATTAAATTAATTAATTAATTAATTAATTTTTTGAGACAGAGCCTCAAGCTGTCCCCCTGGGTAGAGTGCTGTGGCATCACAGCTCACAGCAACCTCCAACTCCTGGGCTCCAAGGGAGTCTCCTGTCTCAGCCTCTCAAGTAGCTGGGACCACAGGCACATGCCACAATGCCTGGCTATTTTTTTTGTTGTTGTTGTTGCAGCCATCATTGTTGTTTGGCAGGCCTGGGCTGGATTCGAACCTGCCACCTTAGGTGTATGTGGCTGGTGCCTTAGCCACTTGAGCCACAGGCACCGAGCCGGTAAATTGATTTATATCTTTCTCCCATACTTAATTTCCTATGTTTAAATAAAATTTTTCAGTTGATTTTTTTGGCCATAAATATATGTGTGTGTGTATGTGTATATATACACACAGCTGATTTCCAGCTATATTATTATATCATCTGCAAATCACAAATTTACACTCTTTTTTCCAATAGTTAATACCTTTACTTTTTCTCTTTCCTCTACTTCCCTTGACTGAAGCTTCCAGCACCACTTTAATCAGTAGTAGAGTGGGCAGCTCTGTCTTCTCTTGACTGAGCAAGAATCTTCCAGTATTTTCCTATTAGGTTTGAAGCTGGCTTTCAATTTTAAAATTAATTTCTAACCAGAAATTACTTTTTTACTTTCTCTGTAAAACTGAAAATTTGGCCCAAGAAGATCCCTAAAAGTCCAATAGTAAGAGATTGGTTAAATACATTAGGTATATTCATTGAATAGAACATTAGAACAGTCACACAATAACATGTACTATTTTAATCTTTTTGTTCTTAAAAACTCTGAAGTATAGGCTTGGAGCCCGTCGCACAATGGTTACAGTGCCGGCCACATACACTGCTGGGTTTGAACCTGGTTCCGGGCCAGCTAAAACCACAATGACAACTGCAACAAAAATATTGCCAGCTGTTGTGGTGGGTGCCTGTACTTCCAGCCACTTGGGAGGCTGAGGCAAGAGAATCGCTTGAGCCCAAGAGTTTGAGGTTGCTGTGAGCTATGATGTCATAGGACTCTACCCAGGGTGATTCTTGTCTTAAAAAAAAAAGATGTCAATGAAAAATGTCTAACCCTGAGAATTAAGAAACGTTGGTATAAGGGTATCATTTAGGAAATGAATAACAGGCTCGGCACCTGTAGCTCAAGCGGCTAAGGTGCCAGCCACATACACCAGAGTTGGTGGGTTCGAATCCAGCCCCGGCCAGCCAAACGACAATGACAACTACAACCAAAAAATAGCTGAGCATTGTGGTGGGTGCCTGTGGTCCCAGCTACTTGGGAGGCTGAGGGAAGAGAATCGTTTAAGCCTAGGAGTTGGAGGTTGCAGTGTGAGCTATGATGCCATGGCACTCTACCCAGGGGGACAGCTTGAGGCTCTGTCTCAACAAAACAAAACAAACAAAAAAACAAAAAAAGGAAATGAAGAACACAGAGTAAGGTTGTGTGAAATGTACAGTGAAGATAATTGGGAAGAAGCAGTGCGGGGAGGGAACTTGATGGCACTTACGGCTGTTTTGTGTTATAAGCCTTTAAGAACCACTTACATTTTCATTTATGTATTATTTTCATTAAAATAAAGATACAGCTGGGCATGGTGCCTCATGCCTGTAATCCTAGCACTCTGGAGGCCGAGGCAAGATGATCACTTGAGCTCAGGAGTTTGAGACCAGCCTGAGCAAGTGTGGGCAAGAGTGAGACTCCGTCTTTTATTTAAAATAGACTAATTAGCCAGGTATTGTGCTGGATGCCTGTAATCTCAGCTACTAGGGAGTTGGAGGCAGGAGGATTTCTTAAGCCCAGGAGTTCTAGGTAGCAGTGAGCTATGATGATACCACTGCACTCTACCTGGGGTAACAAAACAAGACTCTGTCTCAAGAAACCCCCCCAAACAACCCCACAACAAAACAATACACATACATTATAGGAAAAATATTACATACCATAAGTAAAAAGAAAACAAAGATGGCTAGAATCTCATCCACTCAGAGATAACAGCTGTTAGTAGATTTCAGAAATTGTTTCTTTTTGAAGAATAGATGAAAGGTTTTTGTTTTGTGTGATTTTTTTATTTTAATTTTAATTTTAAGGCTTAAAACAGTGATGGCTTATTATTTCTCACCATCTAGTGGGTTGGGTGGTCCTTGTGCTTAGGATGACTCCTTTGGCAGCATTCAGCTGGCAGGGCTGGAGCAAGCAAGATGAGCTTTCTCCCATGTCTGGGCCTGGAGGGTGTGTCAGCTGGGCTGCTTTCGTTCTCTTCCAGGGTTGGATATGTGCTCTTTTTCCACGTGGTATTCTCCACAGACTTGTTCTATATGGCCCCCTCTCCAGCAGTAGAGCACAGACTTCCACCTGGCATGGAGGTTGAGTTCCCAGAGAGAGAGGTGGACACTGCCAGTCCTTTGAACAGGTAGGCCCTAAACTCACACAAGTTCATGCCATGACATTCTGCTGGTCAAAGCAAATCATGAGGCCAGCTCAGATTCAAATGGAGAAGAAGCAGTCTCCATGTTTTGATGGAAAGAGTGGCCTGTGAGTAGAAGGGCGGAAATGTTGGTCACGCTCTTTTTTCCTTTTTATTTCAAAGTATTAAATGCTTGAGGCAGGGCTATAAGTAAGCCTATCACCTTCATAGTGTTCCCTGTACCTGTTAGGTAGGTTTTTGCCCCTCTCCTCTCCTCCTTCCCCTCTGCTTGATTTCCAGTGACTTTTACTGTCCTCTGTGCACATGTGTGACCCTTGCCTAGCACCACTTGGTGAGAGAGTTCATGGGGTGTTTGTTTTTCCATTCCTTTTTTTTTTTTTGAGACAGAGTCTCACTATGTTGCCCTCAGTAGAGTGCTGTGGCATCACAGCTCACAGCAAACCTCAAACTCTTGGGCTTAAGTGATTCTCTTGCCTCAGCCTCCCAAGTAGCTGGGAAGACAAGCGCCCACCAGGATGCCCAGCTTTTTTTTTTTTTGCAGTTGTCATAGTTGGTTAGCTGGCCCAGGCTGGGTTCCAACCCGCCAACTTCCATGTGGCTGGTGCTGTAATTACTGTGCTGCGGGTGCCGAGCCTGTTTTTCCACTCTTTGGATACTTCACTTAGGATAATTGTCTCCAGTTCCATCCAAATTGTTTCAAAAGGCATTAATTCATTCTTTTTTATAGCTGAGTAGTACTTTATGGCATACAGATACGTACCCTATTTTGTTAATCCACTCATTAATTGATGGGTACTTGGGTTGATTGCATACCTTTGTAGGATAAAAGTTTTTTTTTTTTTTTTTTTGAGACACGTCTCACTATGACACCCTCAGTAGAGTGCTGTGGTGTCATACCTCAAACTCTTAGGCTTGAGAGGTTTACTTGCCTTAGCCTCCTAAGTAGCTAGGACAACAGGTGCCCGCTGCAACACCCAGCTGTTTTTGTTGTTGTAGTTGTTATTGTTGTTTTAGATGGCCTGGGCTGGGTTCGAACCCAGCAGCCTCGGTGTATGTGGCCAAATGAAAGCACTTTTAAATGGCCCAGGGTAGTGGCTCAGCCTGTAATCCCAGCACTCTGGGAGGCCAAGGTGGGTGGATTGCCTGAGCTCACAAGTTTAAGAACAGCCTGAGCTAGAGTCAGACCCTATCTCTAAAAAATATAGCTGGATGTTGTGGCAGGTACCTGTAGTCCCAGCTACTCAGGAGCCTGAGGCCAGAGAACTGCTTGAGCCCAAGAGTTTGAGGTTGCTGTGAGCTATGATGGCATAGCACTCACTCTATTGGAGGTGACAAAGTGACACTCTGTCTCAAAAAAGAAAGTACTTTTAAACACTTATAAAAAGCTTACAAATGTTCTTTTTTATTTTAATTAATTAGTTAATTATTTATTAACCCTAGGGCTAGAGCTAGTATTCACAATTTTTTTTTCTTTTTCTTGACACTAATTATATTCATGTGACAGAATCGTATTCTTAATACGATTTTTTTTCTCTTGATATGAATTTTGGGGAAAAAAATTCATCAGGAAAATTTGCTTCATTTAAAAAGATTTTTATATTTTCTTTCCCTCAAATTATTTCAGTGAACAGAAATGTAAAAAGTGCAATTCAGCCTTGATGTAGCACATTTAAAATGCAGAAAACCTTTGTTTACTAAAGACAGCATTTTGAGGAAATATCCTTGGAAAGGGACTATTGGTAAAACAAACAATAATTAGAGATTTGTATACAAATAACAAAATGTATATTTTTAAAGAAATTAAGCTGCATTAAAATTTTCAGGAAAAATATCCAGTCAATATATTTTTCTACCTCCTAAAGTCTGTGGTTTTTGATTAGCTTAAATGTTTTAACATTCAATTAATACTTATTAAATTCCTTTTGTATCTCAGGCCTTGGCCTTCATTTATTCACTTTCATGTTCTGTGTAATTTCAAAATAATCTTGAGCGGTACCTGCAGCTCAGTGGGTAGAGCATGGGCCACATACACTGAAGCTGGCAGGTTCGAACCCGGCCTGGGCCTGCTAAACAACGACAACTGCAATAAAAAATAGCCAGGCGTTGTGGCGGGCACCTGTAGTCCCAGCTACTTGGGAGACTGAGGCAAGAGAATCGCTTAAGCCCAGAAGTCTGAGGTTGCTGTGAGCTATGACATCACCTCATCTACCCAGGGTGACAGCTTGAGACCCTGTCTCAAAAAACAAGACAAAACAAAAAACTATCTTGTGATGTGTTTGTAGAGGCCTCTAACATGAAGGAATATAGTGGGACATGGAGTACAGTGGATTTTGGTGAGTTTACTTGGCCTTAGTTATTGTTGTTGGTGTTAAATAATTTGCACATCAAAGATAATAATGGCACATTTATCAGAAAGAACAATGTCACCATTGGCCACCAGGCATAAGCATGGGAGTGTGTCTGTAGGAGGTAGTCCTGATTCACAGTGTTGAGATGACACTGTGAAATCTCTATTTTCCATATACAATCCTCCTGCCCACAGAGGGTTAGGAAATAAGAATAGGCCAAACCGAAGGTGTACAGTGCGTGCATTGTGAAGCAACTGTGATGGCACGCGTTTTGGTGAACAAGCACTAGTGTCCTGCTGTCCTGAGATTCAGGGAGAAAAGGAGGGACCTGCACTTGGGGCCTGCAGGAGGTTTCTATCCTTTTAGGGTGGTAAGGTTTTGTTCTTTCCAAGTCAGTCTGAGGTCCTTTTTGCCACAATGCAGGTGGTCAGAAGTAACCATGTCCTTGTTAGTATAGGGGTGAATAGAAGAAAAAAAAAAAGAAAGAAAAAAGAAATTAAAAGAAGTAATCATGAATTTTTATTCCCATTTTTCTTTTTGGGACAGAGTCTCACTATGTCGCCCTCAGCAGAGTGCTGTGGCATCACAGCTCACCGCAACCTCTAACTCGGGCTCAAGCTATCCTCTTGCCTCAGTTTTTCTATTTTTAGTAGAGATGGGGGTTTCACTTTTGCTCAGGCTGGCCTCAAACTCGTGAGCTCCAAGCAATCTGTCTGCCTTGGCCTTTCAGAGTGATAGGATTACAAGTGTGAGTCACCCTGCCCGGTCTTATTCCTGTTTTTTCATTTGTTATTTTTTTTTAAAGACAGGGTCTTGCTCTGTTATCCAGGCTGGAAGCTTCCTGCAGCTTTTAACTCCTGGGATCAAGTGTTCCTCTTGCCTTAGCCTTTCAAGTAGCTGGGACTACAGGCATGTGCCACTGTGACGGGCTAATTTTTGTATTTCTTTTGTAGAGACTGAGTCTCACTGTTGCTCAGGCTGGTCTCCACCTCCTGACTTCAACCTTCCAAAGTGCTGGAATTATAGGTATGAACCACCATGTCAAGCCTATTATTCCCATTTTATAAATAAAGAAATTGAGTCTCAGTGAAGTTCAGTTAAAGTCATACAACTCTAATAAATAGACTGCCAGAACTCCAAGTTCTGATTTCTATTGTTTTCCCTTTGAAAATAAATAGAGGCAGTGTGTGTGCGTGCATGTGTGTATTTTTTGGTCTAAATTTGTAGCAGATACATGTGCATTTATGTACATGTATGTATTAGCTCAAATCTCTTAGCTCTGATAGTGATTTCCTACAAATAATTGTCCTATGTTATTAATGGTGGTGTTTATAAGTTATTTATGACTTACTTCTGGGACCAGGGTGCCGTGTGGCTCACGCCTGTAATTCTAAGACTCTGAGAGGCTGAGGCTGGAGGATGGCTAAAGGCCAGGAGTTCTAGACCAGCCTGTGCAAGAGCGAACCTCATCTCTATTAAAACTAGAAAAATTATCTGGGTGTCCGTGGCGGGTGCCCGTGATCCAAGCTACTTGTGGGAGGCTGAGGAAGAGGGATCGTTTGAGCCCAGGAGTTCAAGGTTGCAGTGAGCTGGGATGACGCACTCTACCCTGGGCAACAGGGGGAGACTTTGTCTCAAATCAAACAAACAACTTACCTCTTTCCATAAAAACTTGTTTTTGCTTTTTGAGAATTACAGTAGCCTAAATATAGCTCTTTATTTGTTTTATTTCAAACAGTAATATCTTGTGGATCCAGAACACCTGGAACTTCTTGGGGCTATATATGTAACAGGTCAGAAGATCTATTTAATGGCAATTTGGGATTCTCTCTCAGGCCGTACCAAAAATTCAAATCCTCCTTCCACACCCTGAAAGCAGAGGAGTTCCGGGTGTAGGTGGAGTGCTTTTCACAGGGGCTTTTTCCTGAATTCCGGAGGCAGCTGCTAGGAGAACACGCCTCTTCCACACACGCCCCCTACCCTGTTTGATACGCACCTGCAGCCCCTAGGACAGCACCGCGGGACGCGCCTTTGCATGTCAGACGTGGCAGAAAAAAACAGCAGTTGCCTTTTCATCTCTCTTCTTATGATCAAACCATGCAGTTCCTTTACGTAGTATCTGGGCATTTAAGGCCGATGTAAAATTATAACCTAAAAAGATTTCTGGTTACGTGGCTAGTTCGGGTACCGACCGCAGCGGAGGGGGGCTCACACAGTTCTCCCCACTCGCGAGTTTGGTTACTTGCTTTGGAAGCCCGGGAACCGCACGCTCTGCCCTTGGCGAGGTGTGATCCTCCAGGATCCCACCGCAGCCCCTGTCGGGGGTTGGCGTTTTGAACCCTTTCCCGGCCCCAAGTTCCAGTTGCCAAAGGTCGGCCCTGCCGCGGGCCTCGGGCCCCGCCCCCTTTGGCCTGGGTCGGAGCCGCCGGGAGCCGGAGCCGGAGCCCGAGCGGCCGCGGCCCCTTTAAGGAGCCGCTCTGCGGTAACCCGAGCCCGCAGTCCGGGCGGGCGCGGCGGCCGCGCGGTAGCTCCAGCCTCGGCGACTGCACCTCCGAGCGGCCCGGAGCCCGCGGCTTCCCTGGCTCCCGTGAGCATCTCGCGGGGTGGCCCCGGCCGGCGCCAGCCCTCGGGCCGGGCCAGATAACCAGGCGCTTATAACTACCCGCCGCCCTCTCCTGGCCCGGCGCAGCCGCCGCCCGCGCGCGAGTCGCCCCGGGACCCGGCACAGGTGACGCCGTTTGGAGTGGGGCTCGGGGAGGAGGGCGGGCTCACTTCGCCCCGCGGCTTCCCCGCGCAGCTGGACGCCGTCCGCGAGCAGGGTCGCCGCGACTTCCCGCCGCTGGCCTAGCGCGGCCGAGGGCCCCCGCGCCTGAGGCTGGGTGGGCGTCCGGCGCGCGGGAGGCGGCTCGGGGCGGGCTCCGGCAGGTGTGTGCGGCGGGCGCAGCATCCTCCCAGCCCCGCGGGCCCCGGCGCCGCTCCGGGAGCAGATGGTGTCCCGGGCCCCGCGGCCCCCGCGCCACTCGGGCGCCCCACGTCCCCCTCGCGTTTCCCGGCTGCGCGATTTGGTCTGCTCTGTCTCTCTGGCGGCGCCTCTGGGGGGACTCGGCTCTAAGCGGGTGGGTGCGAACCTATGGACACCCAGGGAAAGCTTTCTTGTTAGAGACCGACAGGCGCATCAAGTGGGTAAGTCACCCTAGCCCCCACCCCGCGCTACCTCTCTCTAAAACAAGTCGCTTTTATTTACCTTTCCATTTCTCAAGTGGGTCCCATTTTTAGCCAGCGAGTGGTGTATTGGGAAAGGGACCAAGCACAAAGTCGGGAGAGAAATTTGTTTCTGTTTCCAGCTCTACCATTATAACCTTTGGCAAGTTTATTAAACTAAGTGTCTCAGTTTACCCATCCATGAAATGGGCTTCATAACGCCAGCATTTTCCTACCGTCCTGAGATGGCAGAAAGACCTCTGTGAAAGCACTCTTGAGTTGTCTTAAGTCCATTGAAGAGCCAATGTCGGTGGTCTGTAGTTTATTAAATTGTACACATTTGAGTGTGGTGCACATTTTTATGTGAAATTTGCTTTAAAGAGTGATCTTTGACGATGTTTAATGGGGCCAAGGTGTAAGAGTTTATGTGGATGTTAGGAATTGATGTGTGAAGCAGGAGAACTCACTGTAGTAAAATCTTGGTGCAGTCGTAAATAGGGCCGAGGATAATGGACCATGGATTGTGGTGTTTTTTTAAGTGAGATACTGCTGTGCGAGCACATGGTATAGATTGGAATGCAGCTTCATCTTTGTGTAGCCAATTAAGGTAATAAGTTAGAGAATCCAAGTTCCCTCTTAAGTGTTCTATATATGAGGTAGAGAATTTTTACCCTTGTTTATCTTTTCCTTAAAAGATAAAGAGTGTATGGGTGAAACTAAATTAAGAAAGTGTACTCTTGTCATGTTAGAAAATTTGAAAGAATGGCTTGAGGAACCATAGATTTTGGTTGTTTTGCCACCCCCTCCTGTGCCATCTGATGATCCAGAGAATAATTTATTTTGAGGATACTTCCTTTTTTCCTGCCCCTGCAACTCCTTTTGTCACATCACCTCCCTACAGAGTTGGAATCTTCACTGAGCTGTCCTGTAGGAGTTTTACTGTCTAGGCTGGACGCCCCCATCAGCTACTCAGTCCATCTCTAGTATTCACACTACTGGATTTCCATTTCTATTCTTTCACTCTAATCCTTCTTTACCCTAGTATGAAGAATTAATGGGTCTTTGGCTCGGAGCCTGTGGCTCAAGCGGCTAAGGCGCCAGCCACATACACCAGAGCTGGTGGGTTCGAATCCAGCCTGGGCCCGCCAAACAACAATGATGGCCGCAACCAAAAAATAGCTGGGCATTGTGGCAGGCTACTTGGGAGGCGGAGGCAGGGGAATCACTTGAGCCCAGGAGTTGGAGGTTGCTGTGAGCTGTGATGCCACACACTCTACCCAGGGCGACAGCTTGAGGCTCTGTCTCTAAATAAATAAATAAATAAATAAAGAGTTAATGGGTCTTTGCTACTAAAGCTGTATACTTGAAGGTATGGCAGTGGTTAAGGAGCTGAAACTTCATTGCAAACTCCAGAGAAAGTGGGTCTTCTGACAAGATCCTGGAGTACAGATGCAAGAGTTGGCCTGCTTTTTCTTTCATTTTCTCAAATCTGCATTAATTATTTGCTTACCAAGGGAAGGCTTGGGAGCAGGAAGCTAGCAGAAATCGAACTCAGTGTTGGATTGATAAAGATCATTCCCTGCAAAGGAGTGGAAAGAAAGAAGAAGCCGCTTGGCTCCAGGGAGGTTAGAGAGCCCTCACCATTACCAGATAACTAGCAGGTAGAGACGGAGCTCTAGATCCCCCACTGGGAAACGGGTAAGGACTGCAAAATAAGGAGTGGCACTGCTCCTAGGCAAATTCTGGAATGCAACTAAGGTTTAATGGGCCTTGTTCCCTCTTTCCATTTGTGTTTCTGGCTCCTCAAGGTCAAGTGCACCTGTCCTCTGGTTTTCAGACTTGTTCACCCTCTTCCCTCCATGCTCTAACGGAGGCCCAGCATTATGTTCCAGCCTCAGATCTGGCCTTACGAATATTACAGGAAGCCAGACAGTTTAATTTGTAGGAAACCTTTAAGACCTCAGTACCTCGTCCCACTCTTCTTTCCTAATTAATACCCCATATCCTATGGATTAAGGATTCCATCAGGCATCCATATCTCGTGGAAGGTTAAAAAGCGGGATACTCAGTTTGAGAAGGGTAAACTGAACTGTCTACACTGAGATCCAGAAAACTATGGTTTTTCTGTTGAGGAAGATAATGAATTAATTGTTTGGGTGAGAATAGTGGGTCCTTGGACAAGGGAGGGAAGGACTGGGGGTGGAATTGTGCTGGACAGCTTGTGTCCTTGACCTTGAGAGAGCAAAGGATACCACCAGGCTAGCACAGCACCTTGCTGGGCTTGCCCTCCTTCCATTCGCCTAGTAAGAGGAAGGAGAGAGCAGTATGGAGGTGGAGTCACCATCTGTTCTCAAGGATGGGAAGCAGACTTAGCATTAGGGATGAGCTGTATTCACCTGGCACTGACATTAGGCAGTGGATGTATTACTACAAAGAACGTATTACATCAGGAAAGTGAGGCTAATTTTGTAAAAAATTCCAAGGTATTTCAAGAATGGCTTTGGTGATATTTTTTCCTATTGGAGATGAAAGGTAGGTAGCACACAAAGAAGTGGAGTCCTACTGCTCTGAAGCTTGTTCCTCCCGGTGAGACAGTTGGATGTGCTGCAAACAGACCCCGACCTGAGAAGGCAGGAATAGCAAAAGGTGTTTCTTTGCTCAGAACATGGGTCTGTTCAAGGAGAAGGCAATCTTGTGGATATACGAGAAGGAACTTGTGAATCCCTGTAAAAGGCCAAGGTTTTTGAAAACAGCCGCTGTAGAAGACAGCCAAAAGTCTGTCCAGAGCTTGGGCCATTGTGGAAGAAAGGAGTCCTGCCTGGTGGCACTGATGTCGTGGGGGGCGTTTGACTAGATGGACAGGGTTTTAAACGTTTTGAACTACAGCAGTACGACCTGCATTTTTACATTGAGATCCAGAACACGAGTAAGTATATGTGAGTCTGAAACAAGTTAATATTTCTGTTCCTATTCTGTGTTCTTAAAAATGTATAACCTATCAGTGGATAACAGATTACCATTTGTCTCATGGATGGAAAAATAAATCCATGAAGCAGGCAGTTGGAGATGCCGGAGGAAGTGAGGGGGCCACAGAAGTGGCTGAGAGCTTTCTGGACCCTGTCAGTGGGAACAGAGGGAGGGCAGGAACTCATCTGGGTCTGATGTGTATAGGACTCAGATGAAAGGCAGCTGGATGGGGCAGATGTGAAAAAGGGGACTTCCTACCTGTTCTTTTCACTTAAAAGCAAAACGATTTGTTTTAAGGGAAGACGAGTGGAAGGAGTGAACTTGGATTTGAAAGCAGTTTTCTTTAGAGCACGCTTTTCTCTGTAGGTTAAACGAGAAGACAAATGGATCCAGAACAAATTGGCTGTTGGATTTAGATCATGTCCAATTTCATGGGCTGGATAGGGAACCAGGGGGCCTATAGGGTAGAGTGGGTGAGTAGGAGGCTCACACCTCCCTTTCTAGCTTTGAGAAGTTTGAGCAGAAGTGGATGAAATGTGTTGTGTTGAAACCCCAATTGCTGATCAAACTCATTAGGAAGCTGGCTGCTTGCCTCACAAAATTTGAAAAGTATTCTCATTGCATTTTATAAAGGGGTTAGACTATCGAGACTTCCTTAGAAGTCTATTTCAAGATGTACCATCCAACTCCAATCATCATTCATAGTCTTTGGGATCACCAAAAAAGCTTCTTAGAGAAACAGGCAAGGCAGCAACCACCGACTGTGAGCTAATTCCTGCATCTGCCCTAAAGTTAATCAAGGACAGAGCCTAGCTGCAGACTTTTGGTTTCCTTTTCATAACAATTGATGTCCAACTCCAACACCTAACACTCCTACCAGCAAGTAAAACAAAGCCTGGAGAAAAAGTGCACAGGTATCAGAGTTCACCTGGGTGTTGCCTAGTTACTGCTTGCTTTACACTGGCATTCTTGACCTAGTTGGATCCTTCCTTTGACCCATCCCTGCCTTCTCTGATTTTCTTTCTAGAGGGTGGGAGGCCGGAAGGGAGGGCCTGAGCACCTGGGGCAAAGGCAGCATGTTTGACAGCTCCCAGCTGCATATCTCTTAAGGCCCAGTTAAGAACCAGCTCTTGAGACATTGGCCATTTTGAGGATTTGAAACCACTTACAGTCTCAAGTCCCTAAAGTTTTCTTTAGTGTTTTTTTTTTAATTATGAAAGTGAAAATAGCTCTTTGTAAAAGAAAAAAAAAATTACCATCAGTACTCAAGAGGATGCACCTCCCCAAACTCACTTGGTTTTATCTCTAAACAGAACCAGTTATCTATGGGGAGGGTGTTTATAGCCCTGCAGACATTTTATCTATAAATGCTCACGTTCGCCTAGAGTTATTTATTTATGAAAAATGTATCAGTTTGTAGCCTGCTTCCATATCACCTTATTCACCTAAATGTTTTAAGATCTGATGGTATAGAGTGGCGCCTGTGGCTCAGTGGGTAGGGTGCCGGGACCCATGTACTGAGCCCTTGGCTCTGACCGAACTGCAACGCAGCAAAAAATAGCTGGGTGGTGTTGTGGGTGCCTGTAGTCCCAGCTACTCAGGAGGCTGAGGCAAGAGAATCGCTTAAGCCCAGGAGTTGGAGGTTGCTGTGAGCAGTGTGATGCCACAGCACTCTACCAAGGGTGAAAAAGTGAGACACTGTCTCTATAAAAAAAAAAAAAAAGATATGATAGTATAGCTATGTCAATATATTTAACCATTTCCCTATCCATGGTTGCTTCTAATGATGCTTCAGTAAACACCCTTGTTAACACTATACGTCATTCTTATCACACTTGTGGAATTTGTTTTGAGGGTAAAAGATCAATTTATTATATACTACTTATTTTATAATTCAAGAAACATAGTAATATCAGTGGCACCTGTAGCTGAATGGGTAGGGAGCCGGCCACATGCACCAAGCCTGGAGGGTTGGATCCCAGCCCAGGCCAGCTAAACAACAATGACAACTGCAACAAAAAAAATAGCCAGGTGTTGTGGCAGGCGCCTGTAGTACCAGCTACTTGAGAGGCTAAGGCAAGAGAATTGCTTAAGCCCAAGAGTTTGAGGTTGCTGTGAGCTGTGATGTCACAGCACTCAACCAAGGGCGACATGGTGAGACTCTTGTCTCAAAAAAAGAAAAAAAAAGACATAGTAATATCAAGGTTTACAAATTCTTCTATTTATTTCCCCAGATATTCCTTTAGCAGTGAAAGCACAGGTTAGCACTTGGGGGGACTTCAAAGTGGGGCAGTGTGCAGCCCTTGTTCACAGAGCTCACTGTCCAGTAGGGGGATTAGGCATGTACATTGATTAAAATATTTACAGTTTTTATTTATACCCCAGCTTGTTCCAAAAAGGATTTGGGAATGTTTACAAAGATGCATACAATATGACAAGATAAAGTAAATTTTAACATAAAAAAGGAAAAGAGGATAGAAGTCTGAGTGAAGCTCCTGTTCTGACGTCCTCTTCTCTTCTTGGTTAGAAGTTCTGGCTATAATATAAGCTTTCCAGCAGCCAAATAATCCATAACAAGCTTCAGGGTGTCCAGAGGAGACACCAAAGCAGAAGCCTGCCCATTCCTGATTCCAGGAGATAAGAGGAGATTTCTCTTTTGGATTGTCATTAAGAAAACAGTCTATTTGCAATGGCCAGCATTCTCAGCGACATTCTCAGTTTTGTACAGTAAAACCTGGTGACTTTGCTTTATGATGACATCTCATATCATGTTGCTCAGCACTGGCCAGGAGTATCATGCCTTGGCTATGCTCCGTGAAAGGTTAGGATGAGGTGTAGGTTCATGGGTTTAGTCCAGAAATAGCTTTAAAAGGACCTAAAGGGACACATGAGCAAAGAAGGCAGCAAAGTGATACTGTTCCTGGACGTTTTCCCACAAGGTAGCAGAGAATATGCTGCAAATATATAATTTTAGTGACATTTCTGTGGGTACTTAACAGAACACTTGGCTTGTAATATATGAAGCCAGAGATGAGGATATTTTAGATGGAATTAACTGATTAGAATTATAATAATAGCTGATGAAACACTTGCTGGATAAGGGGCACAACTACAACAGGGACCTTACCTAACAGGTGCAAACATTGTAACCTAATTGTTTGTACCCTAATATCGATCTGAAAAAAAAAATAGCTGAGCAGAATATTTTCAAAAGGAACAATAAAAAACAACTCTCCTTGGTCCATGCGAGAAGGATGGTACTTGTTCACATAGAAAGAAATTGTGCCAACATACTAAGTGTTCTTGAAAGCATCTAGAGCAGTGGTTCTCAACCTTCCTAATGCCTCCTAATGCCACGACCCTATAGTACAGTTTCTCATGTTGTGGTGACCCCCAACCATAAAATGATGTTTGTTGCTACTTCATAACTGTAATTTTGCTACTGTTATGAATCGTAATGTAAATATCTGATATGCAGGATGTATTTCATTGTTACAAAGAGGTCGCGACCCACAGATCGAGAACCGCTGATCTAGAGGCTTAAAATTGTTAATCGGTTGTACGGTGTGAGAGTTGAGGCTGTAAGTTGGGAAAAGTTCACCTCTCATAAGTCACCTGGATCTGACTTTCTAAGAACATATTTGCCAAATTCTTGCCTTGGGCACCTTGCTCCCAAACACTCCTTCATTGCCATGTCTATCGGCCAACCTTAGGTTCTTTTATGTGACTTACTATACCTGAATTTAGACACGAGGTTGAGGCCACCTGAAGTCTGTAATGTGTTGAAGACACGCCTAATTTGTTCTGCACTTCACCTCACAAGCCTGTGGAGTGGTTTAAGGAAATATATCCCTGTGTTTAGATGTTTTGGCTACCTGACAGTATTCAGCCAGCTGTTGGATTGGATAGTTAAATACTAGGTTTACTGGAAAAGAGTGGTATTGGAACCAGTTTTAGGTGATGGCAGTTTTATGGGAAGAGGTCAGAAGAGAAGCACTGGCAGAGTACCTTGTTTTTTTTGGAGATAGAGTCTCACTGTGTCACCCTCAGTAGAGTGCTGTGGCGTCACAGCTCACAACAACCTCAAACTCCTAGGCTTAAGCAATTCTCTTGCCTCAGCCTCCCAAATAGCTGGGACTACAGGCACCCACTATAACACCCAGATATTTTTTGGTTGTAGTTTGGCAGGCCCAGGCTGGGTTCAAACCCGCCAGCTCTGGTGTTATGTGGCTGGTTCCCTAGCTGCTAAGCTACAGGTGCTGAGCCACAGTGCCTTGAGTAGAGTTTAAAGTGGATCTTAGGTAAGAAGATAAAAGGCTACCTGGAGAAATTAGAAGCTCTTTGGCTTTCTTTTCATTTTAGCCACCACATTCTCCAGTTAGATGGTAGGGGTAGACTAGCTGCCCTAGACAGCTGGTAGACTTAGGGCCTTTAAACCTAAAAGGAAACAGAAATAATCACATTCTTCAAATACAGAATATATAATAATATTCCTCTGTCATTAGTGCCCTTGGAGAAATAGGCGTAACATTTCTTGGTGAAGAAAGGTTGGGCCAGTGGTGTCAAGAGCTGTTCCTTTTTTTTCTTGTTTAAGCGTGTCACTCTGTTGCCCAGGCTAGAGTGCCGTGGCTTCAGTTTGTCTCATAGAAACCTCATACTCCTGGGTTAGGAGATCCTCCTGCCTCAGCCTCCCTGAGTATCTGGGAGGCGTGCACCACAATGCCTAGCTCATTTTTCTATTTTTAGTAGAGATTGGGTCTCGCTGCTGCTCAGGCTGCTCTCAAACACCTAAGCTCAAGCCATGGTCCCCCCTTGGCCTCTCAGAGAGCTAAGGATTACAGGCATGAACTATTCTTTATTGAGTGATATTCTGATCTATTGCTGAATAACAAACCACTCCCAGACATAGCCCGGTGGCTTAAAACAATGATATTTTTTTCCCTGTGATTCTATGGGTTGGCTGGGGAGTTTCCACATTGGTTACAGGTTCACTGGAGAGGGTGCATTCCGTTGGAGGGTCAGCTGGGCTGGAAGATCCTGCCTGGCTGGCCAGCGTGACTGGTAGTTGGTGTCGGGGGCTGGCTTTTAGCTGAAGCCTGAGTTTTCTCCTGTGCCCGTTTATCCTCCTGTGGATTTGACAGGTTTCTTTATACGATGGTCTCAGGGGATGTCCACGAGAGTGAAAGGGGGATACTGCGGGGTCTTTTGATGCCTTTCTAGACTCTGAATCCCTCGGAGCTTCTCTTCAGTTGTGTTTTATTTGTTAGCAAGTGGCAAGGCCAGCCCAGATTCATGTGGTGGGTGGTGGTGGTGTGGGGGAGAGACATAGCTTCCACCTTTGAATGGGAGGATCAGAGTGGCCATGAAACACTGCAAAAGAACTTATGGCTGTTAAATGATTTACCATAGGTGGCTACATGTGCCAGGTACGTTCTAGGTCTATTTAGCATTCTGTCCCATTAAGCCCCATGACCGTCCTGCAGTGTAGTAGGCATTCTTATCCCATTTCACAGCACTGGCCTGTCTGAGAGGTTGTATTGTTTTTGCCCAAGGCCACTTGATAAGAATTGGGAGTAGGATTCTAGGTATATCTCTCTTAGCTGAATGGAATTCAACTTTCTTTCTTTTTTTTTTAGACCTGAGGTCTTACTCTATCCCCCAGGCTAGAGTACAGTGACAAGGTCATAGCTCACTGTACCCTCAAACTCCTAGCTTCCAGCAATCCTTTTGCCTCAGGCTCCCAAAGCACTGGGATTACAGGTATAAACTGTGCCTGGCCTGGAATTTGTCTTAAGAACCTAACAAGGGGGAGAAATTTGCTGAATTATTCTTCAGCTTCTCTAAACCATTTAATGTTATCTGCTTTCCTGTGGGGTACAGGCAAAAAAAAAGCAAGAGGCAAAGCCCTCCCTTAACCATTGCCTGCGTCCTGAGGACATTCACAGAGAGAATCAGGTCTGTGATTTGGAGGGGAGAAGTTCCCTGTCTCCTTAGGTTCTGATTTCCTAGGTAGCTTGGCATGTGGCCCAATGATCCCTTCCCTTCCCTTCCTTTCCATTCCCTTTTTTCTTTCCTTTTCTTTTCTTCTTCTTATTTTATTATTATTATTTTGAGACAGAATCTCTCTCTGTCACCCTGGATAGAGTGCTATGAGCTATGATGCCTCAACTCTTGGACTCAAGTAATCCTCTAGCTTCAGCCTCCCCAGCAGCTGGGACTACAGGTGCCTGCCACCATTCCTGGCTAGTTTTTCTGTTTTTAGTAGAGACAGGGTCTCAGGCCAGGTGAGGTGGCTCACACCTGTAATTCTAGCACTTTGGGAGGCTGAGGTTGGTGGACCGCCTGAGCTCATGAGTTCGAGACTGGCCTGAGCCAGAGCGAGACCTTATCTCTAAAAATAGTTGGGCATTGTGGTGAGTTCCTACAGTCCCAGCTACTCCGGAGGCTGAGGCAAGAGAATCACCTAAGCCCAATAGCTGGAGGTTGCTGTGAGCTGTGATGCTGCAGCACTTTGCCTAGGGTGACAAAGCCAGACTCTGTCTCAAAAACAAAACAAAACACAAAAAAACAAGAAAAAAGTAGAGACAGTGTTTTGCTCTTACTCAGGCTGGTCTCTAACTCCTGAGCTGAACAATCTACCTGCCTCTACCTCACAGGGTGGCAGGATTACAGAGGGGTGAGCCACTATGCCTGGCCTCAACAGTTTCTTTTAAAAAAGAACAAAATATATTTGGGAAAAATCATGCTTTGTTCAGCTTTTCCTTGATTTCACAGTGTTGGCAGAAAGCCAAGAGATGTCCCAAGCCAAGAAGCTCCTTCTGTGCTCCTTCCAGGAAGGGAAGAGCGTTGATGTGGAAATACGTACAGTGGAAACCAGGTAGAAAAAGTTGGCTGCGGGACCACTTTCCTCGACCTAGGAGTCTTTCCCAGGCATCGCAGAGCCACCTGCTCCCTGCCTCAGCTTCAGGGCTTCTGACTAGCACAGACTCCTTCAGGGTCAAGTCTAGTTTTGTATTTGAAGTGTTTTATTTCCTTGAAGGTGCAAATTGTATGAGCTTCAAAACTTTTACTTTCTATTTGTGTCAACTTCTACTTCTGTTTCTATTTGTGTCAACTATTGGATTCATGCGACCTTCTGGTTAATCCAAAGACCAATGGCTGTAATTGGAACTCGTAGATTTAAAACAAAGACTTCTTTATAAAATTGTTAAGTGGGGTAGGTTACTAAGAATGAACATTTGTCACGAAATCCCATGTTATCATCTCTACCCAGAGGTCCAGAGGCTAGGTAAGGACTTGAATTTTCTAAGGGCAGAATTCTTCAGTAAGTTAGGAGCTGAGGAGCGAAAGGGACTGTTGAAGGACAGGCCTTTTTCCTTTGTTGGCTCCCCTCTAGCTGCTGTGCTTGTGAGGCATTATAAAACCCCAAAGAAAGGAATAGCTATAAAATGAAATTGAAAAAAATGTTTTAAATCTTTTTTTTCTTTTGTTCTTTTTCTTTTCTTTCCTTTGAAATGAAAATTTTCAAATAGGACCAAAGGTAAAAGTGGACAACAAAATAGATGGATTATATTATATTTCATTTATTTAAGAGTCCGAACATGTAACAAGTTTCATAAATATGAGCTAGGAAAATAATGAAAGTTTTGTTAAAAATCCAATTGAGAATACACTTAGAATGGAAGGGAGAAATTCAATGAAGAATAACATACCTATGATTTCCAGGTGTTAGGGAAATGAAAGGGAGAGAAATAATTTCTTGAAAGGGCAGAAAACCTCAGGGATTAAGGAGATGAGATAATCTCCCACCCTCCCTGTGTCAGAATCTCTTGGTGGAGACTCCCGGCTGATTGACAAATCTATCAATTAATCTGTCCCTCGCAAAAAACTCCCCCAAACTGTAGAAAGGAAGACCATAAAATTTTCTCTGCTGGTGGGAATAAGCAGAATATATACTGAGAAAGTACTGTGGTGGTACAGAGTTTTCACTCCAATATGAAAATTTGAAAAATACTGAATTAGAGGGATCAGAGAAGGTTTTTTTAGTAGGCATTTGATACAGGATATAAAAGGACGGATAGGATTATGACTGATAAGTGGAAATCTGAAAGAGATTTGTAGCAGAGACTTGAATTGTCAAAACAGTTGCCTGAGCTTTGGTGGCAAGGTGGGACCACCCCACAGCCATTGACTATAGATATATTTTTGCTGGGGGTGGATGTCCCTTACAGCACCCAGTTTGGAGAATAAAGCTTAGCCTCCTTCCTGATCATTGTAATTATTATATACAAGCAACCCAATGAATAGATTAAAAAACTGTATACCGAGGGTGGTGGGTTCAAACCTGGCCCCGGCCAAACTGCAACAAAAAATAGCTGGGTGTTGTGGCAGACACCTGTAGTCTCAGCTACTTGGGAGACTGAAGCAACAGAATCGCCTAAGCCCAGGACTGGGAGGTTGCTGTGAGCTGTGATGCCATACCACTCTACCAAGGGTGACAAAGTGAGACTCTGTCTCTAAAAACAAAAACTAAAACAAAACTGTGTTATATGTATATCATGGAATACTATTCAGTTTTTTAGTCTATACATTGGGTTGCTTGTGGGGAAGATAAAGTCCAATTTTTTTTTTTTTTTTGAGACAGAGTCTCATTATGTTATGCTGCGGTATCACAGCTGTAAGAGAGAGGGACATCGTACCAGGGCAGGTCATGGGAGACTTGACTTGTTAACAGAGCTCAGAGAAGACTCCAAAAAACAAGTTGACCTGAGAGCTTAAATAAATGGGAGTTAACTTGGGAGTAGGTGAATGGGATGTGCAGAGGCCTCCTGGAGGGAGAGAACATGGCACTTAGGGAGAAGAAAGAACTCCATGTTAGCTGGAGTGTAGCAAGTGAGGGCAAGTGCCAGTCAAAGCTGGGAGAAGGTGGAGTCCTCCTCATAAGAGCATTGGGAAACCAGTGCAGGTTTTAAAAAATTTGTATTTATTTATTTATTTTTATTTTTTGAGACAGAGTCTTACTATGTCACCCTTGGTAGAGTGTTGTGGCATCACAGCTCACGGCAACCTCAAACTCTTGAGCTTAAGCGATTCTCTTGCCTCAGCCTCCCAGGTAGTTGTGACGACAGGTGCCCACAACAGTGCCTGGCTATTTTTTGTTGTTGTTGTTGCAGTTGTTTAGCTGGCCCAGGCTGGTTTGAACCCTCCACCCTCAGTGTATGTGGCTGGTGCTGTATCCACTGTGCTATGGGTGCCGAGACTCAGTGCAGGTTTTTAAGTTGAAGGCAAGTGAGGAGGTGACATGATCAGAGGCACCTTTTAGAAGATTCCACGATTTCCCTGGATCCCTCCACTCTGGTTTTCACTCCAGGGAGATGAATTTGGAGATAATCCAGAAAAGCGATGGTGGTAGCTTGAGAAAAATATGAAGCTTTTTGAAAGTTATTTAAGAGGCAAAATTTGTGGGATATGGGTTTGAGAATCAGATGAGAAATGATGACAGAGTATGGACACATTTTTCTAGAACTTTCTACAAGGGTGGTGAGAGAAATAGGGTGTAAGTATGAAAATGCAAATCGGAGAAAGAAAACTATCTGGGAAAAGGAGAGGATTGAAGGAGAAGTCGTGGATCTGTTGATTTTTGTTTTTGCTGGGAACTTGAGCCTGTTTAAAAGCCAACAAGAGGAGCCAGTTGAGGAGAGAATAAAGGATAATGGGGAGCCAAAGAGTCCTGAGGAGGCCAGAAAGGATGGATCCAAAGTACGCAGGTTAGGTCGGCCTTGGATCGGATGCATGGGTGCAGATGTGGGTCGTATAAATACTTGGTACTGGGATATTGACAGTTTTCATATGTTGGCTTTTATTTTTTCATGTAAGTAGGGTGGGAGTTATCTGTTGAGAATGGGGGCGGATGGTTGGAGGTTTGAAAAGAACAGGGACAACTTGGAAAATTTATTGTGAAATATGAGAGGATTGGTTGGCCAGGGAGGTGCGCCTGGGGCGCAGGGCAGTGTGATTCACGCTCACCGACTTCCATCTCTCCTGGTGTATGACTTTTCTCCAACAGTGCTCTGATTGTTCAGGACTCGTCTCTGAGTAAATAGTTGGGCATATCCAGCGTTGGGATCTTGCCAAGTCTTGGCAGTGGAAAGGGAATGAGAGGGTATTAGTAAGAGTGTTACGGAAAAGATGAGCTTTAGGATCTAAGCTGATTAAAGAGGGCTGTACAATAAGGAAGGGGCTAATGGGCTGGGGGAAAGCTGTGAGGTCAATGGGCTTGAAAATGTTGTAATATTGAACAAGCCCGAGGGAAAAGAGGCTCCGGTCAGCAAAAGGGATACTCAATGTGTTAATCTGGAGGCAGAAAAATGATAGGTAAGGGATAATGGAAGAGGTGCCATACCAGATGAGGGTAAAAGGACTTCCTCTGGAGTCGCCAAGGAGGGGCTGAGCTATTTAACAGAGATAGGAAGCTACTTAGGGTGGTGGCTGGGCCTGAGGGCATGAGGGAGCCCGGCCAATGTCTCTGGAGGGAGGTCTTTGGGAAGTTAGAACATGGTACCAGTGAGGAGAGGTAGAGGGTGGTGTAATTGAATGGCAGGAGCACAGAGGACAAGGGTGTTTACAGGGGTGGGGAGATGGGAGAGCAAGGCCTTAAGGCGGGTCTGAGGAGAAAAGAGGATACACAAGCCTCCTGCTGGTTCTAAGTGTGAGAGGCTCAGTAGTCCCTGCTCAGAGGGTTGCAGGAGAAGTGGTGTGCTTCCAGAAGAGGCCAAGAGTGCGGTACTGTTTTGGAGGTGTGAAGTACCAGTGCCAAGGGACCTAGTGGAAGGGATTGGGAGGCAGAGGGGTGGGCACAGGTGGCTGGGAAGGAACTTAGGAGCGTAACAAATGTACTCCAGTTGGTGGAGGACAGATCCCTGCTGTGGTCACTGCATACATTTTAAGTGTTGACTGATACAAACAGTAATGAATGAAGAGCCTAGCGGGCGTCCTCAAAGTATGGCCTGTGGGCTACATGTGGCCCACAGAGAACATTTATTCAGCTCGCTGGGTGTTTTTGCCTTTGCTGCCTGTCCTACTTAGCAGCCGACTCGTCCCAGGGCCCGCAGTCTGGCCCTCCAACGGTCTGAGGGACAGTGAAAAGCCCCCTGTTTAAAAAGTTTGAGGACCCCTGGCCTAGGGTCTAGTGGCTGCAGGCCCAGAGATCATCTGTCCTGCACGGTACTGATGGTGGATGATGGCGGAAGCAGGAACTGAGCGCAAACTGTAGGCCAAGTCCTGTTCTAAGTGCCCAGTGAACCTTATATTGTTTATTTCTCATGGCAGCCTGGGCAGGTTAGTTTATGGACGGATGAAGAAACTGAGGTTCAGTTCAGACAAGTTTAGTAGTTTGTCTGAGGTCCCACGACTAGCACATGGCTGACCTGACACTCAAACTTAAGACTTCTGCTGGGCCTGTGTACTTCCTACCACATTGTAGCTACTTAGCATTTCTTTACATGTGAGATTTTGGTTTTAACATAAGTAATAGGATGTTGAGTAGGTAATGTAGTATTTGATTCAGAATTATCTTTCTGGATACCCAAATTAAGTTCAGCCCTAGACCTAGAGCCTTACTTTGAGAGCGCTCTGAAGGTTACATCAGCCCTTCTGCAGACCGGTCCTCCTCACCATCATCTTACGGTTTCCTGGATGGGTGCTCAGATGTTTTAGAATGACTAGAAGGTCTTTTTTAAGTTAAAGTGAACTCTTCCCTTCCTATAATTTTTGCTCACTTGTGCTATTTTGAATAATACAGAGTAAGGGGCCTCTCTCATTTTTCTGTACTGCAGTGCCTTAAATATTCAAAGAACACTCTTAAATCTTTTCTGAGAAATCTTGTTTCCAAGCTAATATTACTTGGCCCTTTAATTTTCTTCCTTCCTTCCTCCCTCCCTCCTTCCCTCCCTTGCTTCCTTCCTCTGTTGCCCTGGGTAGACGACTGCTGTGGTGTCATAGCGCATAGCAACCTCCAACTTGGGCTCAAGTGATCCTTTTATCTCAGTTTTTTCTATTTTTATTTTATTATTATTTTTTATTTTGGAGACAGTGTCTCACTATGTCACCCTCAGTAGAGTGCTGTGGTATCATAGCTCACAGCAACCTCAAACTCTTGGGCTTAAACGATTCTCTGGCTTCAGCCTCTCAAGTAGCTGGGACTACAGGTGCCCCCCACAATGCCTGGCAATTTTTTTTTGTTG
>CAUYTI010079180.1:0-43404 GCA_963575145.1 Galago senegalensis | reverse complement strand
AAGGGTACAAGTGAATTTTTCTAAGAGTAGAATATAAACATCTTAACAAAATAACTAAGAAAATAACATAAAGACTAAATTAACTAGTTTGATGAAAGCATTTCAAGTTGTATATGAAAACCCCACACTGTTCCACATTATTGCATTAAGGTAAACAGCTATGATTTAATAAAAAAAAAACCAAACTTTTATCAGAACTTCTAGAGTATATAGGACCATGAAGAAAGATAGGTAGTTACTGAGTGTCTGAATGAACCTCACTCTCAGTGTCCCTTTTATGTTATGCATATTGTCTGCAGTGCTTTCTTGTACGTCACTGATCAGTTAGCCCTGAGAACAGCAACACTCAGTCAAGTTCTGTTTTATCTACAGATGACAGCAACCTCCAACTCCTGGGCTTAGGTAATTTTCTTCTCTGAGCCTCCCAAATAGCTGGGAGTACAGGTGCAAGGCACAATACCTGGGTATTATTTTTACTTTTGACTCCAAATCTAGTATTGAAAATCATCCCTTAGGTTAGATGTCAACTGGCAAAATTATTCTCTCATAGGGAAATTTTTTTCCTGCAACACCTATTAGTCAAGACTTCAGATTTTACAGAACTTAAAATTCACACAGTGAACCTTTGACTCAGTCAGGTTTTTTTATGCACATTAAAATATTCAGATTATATACTCCACCCTTTCCATTGCAATTTTCAATCTCAATCAATATTCCCTTGCCCCAGTTAGTCCATGTCCAGGGACCAGATGCCTCTGGACATCTGTACCTATCAGATCAACTACCAGTCTGCTAAGGAAGCAACAGCAAATAAACTTGTCCTGACTTATGGTTTTCTCCTACCTCCAGGGATTACAAAAAATCTCCTCTACATAGTTCTGTATTCTGCATACTGATCTTTCCTTGTAATTTAAATCTTGGAAAGTGTACCTAGCAAAATTTCCTTCTTTCTTTCTTTCTTTCTTTCTCTCTTTCTTTCTTTCTTTCTCTCTTTCTCTCTTTCTTTCTTTCTTTCTTTCTTTCTTTCTTTCTTTCTTTCTTTCTTTCTTTCTTTCTTTCTTTCATCTTTCTTTCTCTTTCTCTCTCTCTCTCCTTTCTTTCTTTCTTTCTTTCTTTCTTTCTTTCTTTCTTTCTTTCTTTCTTTCTTTCTTCATTTCTATGTTTGTTTGTTTGTTTATTTCTTTCCTTATTTCTTTGTTTAAAATTTTCTTTCTTTATTTTACATGAGATCAACTCTCACTTTATTTCCCAGGCCAGATTGTCCATGATATCAATCTTGCACACAATGACATCCAACTCTTCAGTTAAAGTGATTCTCCTGTCTTAGTTTCTGGAGTAGGTGGAACATTAGGTAAGGGATACAAAACTGAACTACCTTGTCTTTATGAGTAGAAACCCGGCGGGATATCAGGGGTGAGCTTGTATTTCTGTTGCTCAGCCTTGTCTCCAGTGTGGGAGCTCTGGAGGATCTGCCCTATTTTGCTGCCTAGAATATAGAAATATTGTAATCATGAGTGGGAAAATTCACTGAGATCTACTTAAGATATGAGCTTATCAGAGTAGTTGAGGATTTTCTAATCCTCATGCCTCTGTAACACATAGAGAGTATGTCAGGACTGTTTTATATATCTGTGGTGGGAGATCACCACAACTATGCGTGAATGTCTTATATCTTTATAAGTTTTTATTAGTTATTGTTTATTGTATGTGTGATTTAACATAACTCTTCAATGTGCATTGTAGTCAAGAAGCCAAAAAATTAGATACACTTTGCACAGACATCACAATTGATGGAAATTAAAAATAGGCAGATATTTCCTATGATTATTATAAATAACTGCAGGTATTGATTACGCTACTGGACACAATGCCTCACTAGATTTCCAGAAGGAACCTTCAGTGAGACACTGACCTTCTGAATAAAACCTTTTCTAGTGAAAGCAGTAAACATCATGAAAAGTAGAACTGGAAATTGTGTGATGTACCTTTTATGTATGTCGAATCATTGACAGATCATTGGGCTCTATTTCTTGTTCTATAACATCCCCAGGCAGCACAAGATCTCTTCCATTTGCTTCTAAATCCATGACATGAAAAGGAAAGATTGGGTTGTTGAATCTCTTGGCCATGGTTAGAAAACAAAATCAAGAAAGCAAGAATTGAGTGTAAAAAAAGACCCTTAATTTTTGTAAGAGTTTGAACCCAACAATAATCCAGGACAACAATTATGCATACTTAGAAGGAATAATATTCATTTTAAAGATGGTCACCCCTGCAACACTCATTGTGATTTCATCCATGGTAACATGTTGTGAAGTCATACTGGAATGTCAATAGATCTAGGCATTTGGTCAAAGATACTCAACTTTTCTGCTCAGTTCAGCTGTTTTCTTGAAAGTGTTTACTCCAGAACATTTCTTATCCCTATATTCAAATAGAGAGTAGTTATCGCCCATTTGTGCCTTATTGATTACATTAATGGCTCAGATTCTAGTCACTAGGCTGACACAACAGTTGAGACTGTGTACAGCAGTGAGACTCAAGCTGTATTCCAGATAGTTAAACTGAATGAACACAATTACTATCCTCTTTCTTCTTTTTACTTGTTTTTTTTGAGACAGAATTTCATTTTATCACTCTTAGTAGAGTGTTTTGTCATCACAGCTCAAAGAAACCTCCATCTCCTATGCACATCTGATTCTTTTGCCTCATCCTCTTCAGTATCTTGATGTACATCTGCTCCCTTCATTGCCCAGCTATTCTTTTTGTTGTTGTTGCAAATTCACTGGGAACATTTTTAAACTCAGCACCCTCATGCTGAGCCACCACTTCAGACATCAAAGATGGGATATTTTTCAAACTAGTTTTTGTGACCATGGGTGGTTCTTTATGCTTCATATCTAGGCAATTTGGAAGGTCCTGTCTGTTGGATTTTAGTAGCTTATGAATTGGAGACCAGCCTCAGGAGTAGTGAGATTCCCATCTCTTAAAAATAATAATAATAAAAAGTCCAGATACTATGCAGGCTCCTGTCATGCCATCTGATAAAATAGGTTTGTTTGATGAGAACTCTTGAATTTTGCTGTGAGCTATGATACCAGGGAAGTCTACCAAAGGCAACAGGACTCTCAATAAATAAATGGAGAATTCCATTTGCACTGTAGTTACTCAACATTTTTACTTTATTTATTTATTTATTTATTTTTTGTTCATTGAATCCAGTCACAGATTTCTTTCATGGAATGCATATCACAAGGGAATAAGAGTACTGTGGAGTTAGAACTTGGAAATAAGTCCAACATTCATATTTTTGCCCTTCTAAGGGGGATGACATTAAACAATTATGGCCAAGAAAATGTTTACTGCATTCATTTCCTTTTGAGTGAATTACAGCAAGGCATGAGCCTTATGAGAGTGGTCCTTCACTTGCTTCCAAGTTACTGTGGGGGATCCCCTCATCTGGAACACAGAGGAACATTTTTATCTCCATGTTACAGCCAATCTTGGCTTCTTCAAGTTGTTTTAATGGTGGGGAAATAAGAGTTATCCAATGCTTGTACAACAGAATCTCATCTTTTCATTAATATTCAAAAATTTAATGTATAAAAGGCAAAAGATCTTTGCCTAGGTGTGATATTATATAGCTTTCTCTTTTTTTGTTGTAATATCATTACCTTTAAGGTTGGATTTTATCTTTCAATTATGGCTTGACCTGTTCTATTGCCAGGTATATTAATGATGTTTTATATTATGTAATTAAAAAAAAACCTTGGCATTTATTTGGCATTTATTTGAAATATAAGCAGATCCATTGTCTATTCTATTAGATCATTGCTTACCCATTACTGAAAAAGCTTCTATTAGATGAGTAGTAATAAGTGCATTGGCTTTTACTGATGATAATGCTGATGCTCAAGAAAAATTAGGATATGTGTCAGTTGAATTTTCCAAAGGAATGTTCTTTTAATGTTCCAAATTCAGAAAATTGAGTAACATTCATTTGTTATAATTGATTAGATACTAAGCCTCTGGGATTAACTCCCTTAGGTAAATGGGGAGCAGTTCATGTCTGACAAGTAGGGCAAGAGTGAACAATGGCTTTAGCAGTGTGACAAGATATATCATGTCTTCTTTATAAAGCTTTAACATTAGTATGATATAATTCATGTTCTTGTTTAGCTGATAGTATGGATCCAATTAATTGATCCATAATGTCATTTCCTCCAGCAATAGGTCTGGGTAAATTAGCATGAGTTCTTACATGAGTAATATAAATAGGATGTACTCTATTTCTTATTAATTGTTGTAAGGTAGAAAATAATACTGTTAATTCTTCAGTATTCGTAAGTAAACTAAGGGTTTCTATTATTTGAACTACATGGGTAGAATAAAAGGAATCACTAGTTATTTTTAAAACTTGGCTACGATAGTCTGTTAATATTATAGCAAATAATTCTGCTTTTTGTATAAGCTTATAAAGAAACTGTTCCAACTTATGGGAATTTAAACCTAAATATCCACCTATGCCAATTTTGTTAGCATCTGTCTAAAATTCTCTACATTTTCAACAGGTTCAAACTTCATAACATTAGGTAGAATCTATAAAGTAATTTTAAGAAATTGAATTATTTTCTCCCATGGAAAATGGTTATCTATAATTCCAAAATGATATGATAAAGCAATTTTCCATTCAGTGTTTAACTCCAATAAATCAGAAATTTGATTAAAATTTAGTGGAAGCACAATTTTTTCTTAGTATCTTCCAACTAATTGTGTTTCTAGATTAGATATGCCATGTTGTGGACATATGTTTTCATTTTTTATAAACATAAATTACCTTATTAGGTTAAAAAAAAAAAAACTCCACTCTCAAATGCTGTTTCTTGGACAAGGAATCCAGTGGGAGAATGTATTGACGGAAATTGATCAATGTAAAAATTATTGACTTTAGATATTCGGTTTAATTGAACATCTTAAATATGCTCCTCAATCCATTTTAACTCTTTTCAGTTTCTGGTGTAAGATTCCTAGGCCTGTTGAAATAAGAATCTCTTTCTAATATAGAAAATACATTTTTAAGAGCATATGTGGGAATTCCTAAAGTTAGTCTAATCCAATTAATATCTCCTAATAATTATTGAAAGTCATTGAGAGTACGTTATAAATCTCTTCGAATTTTATTTTCTGTGGAATAATATTTTGAGTATTTATATCCTAAATATTCCCATGGTTCTTGAGTCTGAAATTTATCTTTAGATATTTGAAAGTTATATTCTTCATTTTAAAACAAGCTAATTGAAATAATTCCTGTAAAGTATCTGAACTAGGATGAGATAATAATATATCATCCATATAAAGCAATCAAATGCTATTTGGAAAATTATTTCTAATATTTTCTAAAGGCTGATATGCAAACAAGCAGCACAGTGGAACTGTTTATCATTCCTTGTGGCAAGACATTCAAATTATATCTTTTGGCAGGTTGTTCATTTTTTAAAGCTGGGATGGTGAATGCAAAGCGTTCTGTGTATTTCTGTTGCAAGAGCATGTTTAAACAGCAATCTTTTAGATCTATGACAACAATTGAATAATGCTAATAATGCTTTGGAATGAAAGTAGGATTGAAGATTTGGGGCTGTAAAGAGCCCATAAGTTGAATTATAGCATTCATATTAAGTCAGTCAGCATTCTCCATTTACTTGATTTCTTTTTAATAACAAAAAACAAGACTGTTCCACTCACTTGTGGTTGGTTGTACATGGCTCGCCTGTAATTGTTCTTTAACTAACTGATAAAGTGCTCTATGTTTTAGCACAGGAAAAGTGCACTGTTCCACCTAAAATGCTTTATCTGTTTTTCATTCCAAAGCAAGGGCAGAACACTTCTCAGTGAGCCCTAGAAAAAATCTCCTAGCAAAGATGCCTTCGTTTAGCCAGTTTTGTCACTTTTTGTTTGAACAACATCAGACGTAGTCTATACAACTGGGGTGCATAGGCTCAAGGCCATATTAAGCATGATATTTTTGGTAGCCTTATAAATGTTTGAAATAGTTAGCATTGTTGCTGACTGCTTGACTAAATCTCTTCTCCAGTGGGTAATTTCAATAGAACCAATAAAAGGACGAGTACCTACAGCTTGGCCATTGGGTCCCTTACAATTTAAAGTTACAATACTTTATATCAGAGATTGTCTCAAGCCCAGCAAATTTGGCTTTTACTTTACTTTAGGTCTATTTTCTTGCCAACTATGAGAAGCAATGATGAACACATCAGCCCCAGACCTTTAGTCTATACATTATCTTTAGAAGTGACATCACATTGGGGACTAGAGTCATTTAAGGAAATATGCCAAACATCTTGTTAACCTGTGCCACCAAAGCCTCCTTCCCATGTTTCTGGAATGGCTTTGCCTTTATGATAAGGTAAAATTAAGCTTTGAGCCACACTCTGTCCTGAAATTAATTGAACATCTTTTGTGGCTGAAGCCACTACTAACATTTCTCCTATATAATCTTCATCAATTACTCATGGATGGAATGATAGTCCTTCCATAAAAATAATGTTACTTCCTAACATTAAGCCTACTGTTCCCTCAGGAATGGTCCCATAAACTTCAGTAGGCAATTTTTTAGATGGTTCCACACTACGTAAATTAACACCTGTTAATAACGGTAGATCTATTGTTGCAATTCCTTGAGTGGAATGAAATAAATACTGAACGTGAATTTTAATCTGTGGTTTAATTTTTAAATTGTCTGAATTTGTCTACTGGTCTTCTAAATTTAATTGTTGTTCTGGAGAAAAAATTATTGAGGGGAGCTCATGTTCTTTGATTGTTGGACTCAAACTACCCCCACTTATCCATTTCCCTGCTTCTCATTGTGGTTATTTATATTTCCTTGTTCTCCTAGAGAAGGGAGTATGTTGTGGTCTTTGTCCTTCACAGAGCAGCACTCATTGGTCCAAAGTTTTTGTTTTGTTTTATTTTGGTTTGGTTTTTGCCACAGTGTCAGCATACACAAGACAGTTTGGTCTCGATTTTGCCTTTCCTACATGCTTTTCTGACATGAACTGTTTTTCAACAGTTAAAACACTTTGCTTTCCCTGCATTAGTTTGCAAGGCTGAGGCAAGAGTTGTAACTTTTAAATAAGTTTGAAAAGTGCCAGATCCTAATTCTCTGAAAGCATAAATATACTGTTCAATTGTAACATTTTCTTGATTTTTCAGACCTGCTAGGGCTCATTTACGATCAACATTTGTGTTTTCAAACGCCACTTGTAAAAGAAGCATTTTACAAGCCTCTTCTCCTGGAATGGAACATTGAATTGTTTGCAAATGTGCACTGCACTCTGAGAAATATTCATATTTCACTGTAATATTTTAGTGAAAAACTGTTTAATCTGTCCATTCTCATCAGGATGTTGCCATGCTCTAATGTACATATCTTTTACTTATATTAATAGATTTTGGGTATATACAATTTGTTCTTCCACAGCCTCACATTCTCCTGTTCCAGTTAATTCTTTAAAAGTACCCATGGGTGGATCCTCAACCCTATTATATTGGGCCTGAATTTTTGCTTTCTCTTTGGACCCCCACCTAAATTGAATAAACTGTCCTGGACTCCAGGTGGTATGTGCTATAAGGTTACCCAATTCTGGGGAATAAGTAAATGATTTTCACAGTAAGATTTGAGAAGCCCTATGATATATGGAAAATTAGGACTATACACATACACAGCATCTTTCATAGTTCTTAGAAATTTAATTCCTATTTGGATATGAGAAAGATGTACTATTCCATGTCTTTCCACTAGGAGGTCATAGCATGATCCGGTGAAAGGAGGGTGTGGAGGGCAATATAGAAGTGGAAACAGTGGCACCATAGACAAGATTAAAAGAAGAGTCAACTGGAAAATGGATTCTAGTAATACATGGAGAACTTTTCAGATCAGGCCAAACTGGGTGTAAACCCAGGAGGTGCTGCATGAGTTCAGGGACCATCCTACCACTTAACAGTCTATTTCAGAGGAGTAGCAAGCAGTCTAAGAGGTTGAGGAGGAGTGCTAAGGGGAACATTATGTGGAAGGAGTGCATTAGCATTACTCCCATCCTTAGAATCTTTTTTTTCCCTCTATGGCCTGGACTCTCTTTTCAGTATTTTGTAATCCTTGTTTCAGCATTTATCTTAGCTTTTATATCTTCAGTGTTTGAGCTGCTAGTAAAACACTCTCAAAATCAATGAGATCTTTATCAGAATCCTCACCTTTCTTAGATTCCTCATCAGAGTCATTAGATGAAAAGTCTTTTTTTAGGGCTTCTCATAGGTTCATCATAAATTGGCTGTTCCTTCTCCTCTTGCTCCATCTGAGGAGGAGAATGTGGACGAGGGGGGCTATGTCTCCCATTTCTGAGCCCAACTAGAAAGGTTCAAGGGAGGCTTTAACCAAATAGTAACCATTCCATACATCCTTGTGTATGAGGTCACACTTTGATGCACTCTCTTGTGTGTCCTACCCTCATTGTTGGATACTTTGTAATTTAATTGATTCCTTCTTTCAGGAGTAAACCAGGAACAATGTTTAGCAACCACCTGAAAAAATTCTCTCAGAACCTTAGTTTTGACATTAATACCTGAAGAAGATAATAAGGTTTTCAAAAAAAGAAATATACTGTTCTTCTAAGGATTGAGAATTACCCATTGTTCTTATTAACTATTCTAAATGCTAAGAATCCTAAATGATCACTGTGTGGCCAGAACCTTCTGGATTGAAAGTCCAGAACCTACCTCTGTGTGCATCTGCTGAGCAGGAGACAATCCTGAAGAAGCAAGCCTTGCTATCCTCACGATTCTGATCCTCCTAGCTGATCCTGCCGACTAAAAAAATTACTCTTGTATGTTTCTCTCAAGGGGATGGTGATGAAGGATATAGGTTTGCTATTCAAATTTTATAAAACACAGAGTTCTTAAGCCTTTAGGTGGCTTGTACAAAAGTTATTTATTTATTCCGAGCTCAAGTAGCCAGTACTGCCCATCCGGAGACTTAATCAATAATCATACAATTACTTCACTAACATATTGTAAGAAAATTAATTAACCTTTCCATGGTGCTTGCTAGTCTACTGATCAGGTGATACACATCTTTCTAAGTAATCTATTCTTCTCAAAATAGTAATCATAGCCAAGCACATTGTCAACTTAATAGTCCTCTTATAGATAAATTGAAGAAACTGCTGTGGGGGAGAAGGCTGCTTGCTTCCCTGCTCGTTGAATCCTCAAGCCATCTGGAAACTTAACTTAATCTTGTACAATCACAAGCCAGAGGCTCCTGAGACATACCTATGTCACACTTACATGCCCCGTCTTCCTTCTCAGCTTCAAGACAGAGGAATTTTACACCCTGCATACTAGTGAAAAGGCCAAGGGGTTCTGACTTAGAGACTTCTACTTTGAGGAAAAACAAGACTATCAATACTGCTCTGTTCTGTGTTCTTTGAAGTTCTGATCAGAGATGCAGTGGAAAGAACTGCAGACGGAATAAGTTTTTCAAGGGAGACCGTGATTCGCTCTGGTCAGTGGCCCAGCTAAACTATACTGATTACCTTATATACTTTCCAACATTCAGTAAGAATTTAACACATATACAAATAAGTCAAGTAACATTAGGAAGCAACCATTTAAGATTACAATCTAGTGTGAAGGCTGAGGAACACATATACAATTGATTTTGTTTAGAGTAAAACATTTTGAAGCCTCGCTGTCGGTCCTCACTTGCCCAAGGTAAAGTTATACATTATAATGCTAATGAATGGAGGAAGACAGAGAATAGAACCCAATGCTCCAAGACTGGTCTGTCCATCCCCCAGCTCACCTCGGCTATCTCTCCATACCCCCTAGGGTGAGACACTCTACATTCTTGCTTTTCTATAGGCAAGCGCGGAAGCTCAAGCCACAAGGAATATTTCACAGAAACAAATCTCCTGAAGGAGCACATTGAGGCGACTGCCATGTCTTGAGCAAAGGGAGCTTATCTCCTACAATACTGTCCATTGCATCTTTAAGTTCCCTAATTGACTGCTTCAATTCCTTCAGCTCTGCTATATTCTTCATATCATTCCTCTCTTATTTGACTCTGTTTTTGGATTTCCTTTTGGTTATTTTCCACTCTCAGTAATTTCCATCATTGGAAATATGTATTTGAAATTTCCCTTCTGTCATTTCTAACATTTCTTTATAGGTGGAATCCTCTGCAGAAGCTACCTCATGCTCCCTTGGGGGTGGGGGTTGCTCTGGACTGGTTTTTCATGTTGCCAAAATTTTTCTGCTGATTCTTCCTCATGAACATTTTCTTTTATCTGTTTCCTTGCCCTAATTTTCCTTTCACTTCCCCTTACTCTTTAAGTTACCATGCATCTGGCCTATGCATGGTGTGGTTTCTATGAGTCCTTTTGTACAGGACCAAAAGGATGAGGAGATTGAGGAGCAAGAAGAGAAAAAAGATTTTTTAAAAAGAAAAAAGAGAACGGAGAGGTGGTGAGTAAAAGCAAATATTGACAAAAAGAAGAGAGGCATAGAAAGAGGGAGATAGGAGTAATAAAGGTGTACAGGAGGGTACTTTGACCCAACCTTAAAAAACCACAACCTCTGGGGGTGCTGGGTTGGGTGGTTCCCTTGAGGTCAGCTGCTCTTTGACAATCTGTTCAGACATAGTACCCCACCTCCACCAAATACAGAGGGAAGACAAAAATACTATAAATCAAACCAAAGCAAATAAATAGAAAACCTCATAGGATTAAATTGGTGGAAAAAAAACAAATAATAGGGGCAGAAACACTAGCAAAAATGAAGTTCTTATTAAAGAAGGCAATAATGGAAAATTATATTTAAACTAGAAAAATGAAGAAAGAAAAAAAGAAGAGAAATCTAAAGGGAAAATGTTGAAATACATAAATACCCCAAACCAAAAACAGCAATGAAGGAAATTGCTGGAAAGTGGAAAATAACCAAGTATATATATCTTGCTGACTATTGTCAGGGCAGCAAGTGTTCTTGTTGGGTATGAGATGTTAATCACAATGCTGATACGGCTGAATGAGATGGAGACTAGAGGCTTCTGCTGATTTCTCAAACCCCATAGGGTTGAGAGCCTAAATCTCTCCTCAGCCCACTTTAAACCATTAACTTTGGCTAAGCAGAAGCTTTCTCAGGAAAGCACTTGTTGCTGGGATCTCCTCTGAAGTAGCCGCCCACTTATCCAGTGCACCAAAAGCGGTCTCACTCTGTGCCCCTGAGGTCTGAGGCTGCAAGGCAGCCCTGCTACTGCCAAACACTGAAATCTCCACTCTTACCCAGCATCTCAGTCCTGGCCTTTGGCACTGCTCAGTCACTAATTCACTCACACAAGTTCTCCCAGCCCTCACCTTGCTCTGAGACTCTGAGGGCAGGACCTGCAGGGGCAGTTCTCCCACAATGGCTGCATGGGCAGCCCACAGCCAAACAATATTCCCTCCATTCCAGTTCAGTGGCTCAGGCTGGGGCCCTAGACAATGCTATAGTCATCTGCACTCTCATCCAAGTTCTCCCAAAGTAGTTCTACCAAGTGCCCAAATCCAGAAAAACAAAACAGCCCACAGGGAAAGCCTTCCCTGTTTGAAATCTCGCTGCTATTGTAATTATAGCTGTGGCAGCTGCAGCCTCAGACTGAACAAATACAACCACTTGCCAGTTCTCCACTGCTTTTGTCCTCTGCCTGGGGTCCAGAAGTCTCTCACTTTCTCTGTGTGTTCCCAAGGGATCTTTCTGGGCAAAGCCCACAAGCCAGAGATGCCTAGAGTCATCTCTCCCCAATCTCACACACTCAGTTGCAACAAAGCTGTTACTTGGTCACTATCTTGTTCCCTCCTCCAGAAGAATTTGTTTTTTGAAACCGGGAGCTCCTTTGTTAGGTGTATCTGTATTTAGGATTGTTACATCTTCTTGTTAAATTCTTCACTTACCATTAGATAATTACCATCTTTGCCCTTTTATTAGTCATTGTTAATTTAAAGTTTACTTTATCAGATATGAGATTGGCTACACCTACTTGCTTTTGGTTTCCATTTGGGGCATTTTTTTTTTTTTTCATCTCTTCACTGCAAATCTGTAGGAGTCCTTGTGAATTAGATGTGTTTTCCGGAGACATCAAATACTTGGGTTGTGTTTTTATCCATTCAGCCAGGTGTCCTTTAAGGGGAGCATTCAAACCATTCCCATTGAATGTTAGTACACCTATTAGTAAGTGGGTGCTGCTCTGTTAGATGATATTTTATTGCTTTGTTTTTTCTCTTATGCTATTATTTTATAAGAGCTGTGTGCTGTAACTTTGGATGTTTGTACACAGGTTGATGTCTCTTTTGCTGCTGCATGTATAATGCACTTTTGAGCATTTCCTCTAGGGAGGATCTAGTAGTGACAAACTCTCATAGGGTTTGTTTTTCTGTGAAAGACTTTATTTCTCCTTCATTCAAAAAACTTAGTTTAGCCGAGATACAAAATTCTTGCCTCCTTCATGTTGACTTTGGCCAGTCTGATGACTACATGCTTTGGTGATTCCCTTTTTGCAATGGGATACCTGGGAGATTCTATATATCTAGATCTCAAGCAAGATCAGAGTTCTCCTCAATTATTCCCTCAAATAGATTTCCTAGGCCTTGTGCTTTTTCTTCTTCACTCTCAGAGATGCCTATGACTTGACCATTTTATATTTTTTATAGGCTTTGTTTCTATTGATTCTTTGTTTTTTACTTTCAACTGACTGGGTTAATTTGAAAGAATTGCCTTCAAGCTCTGAAATTCTTTTTTCTGTTTGTTTTAGTCTATTCTTAAAACTCTTCACTGTGATTTGTATTTCCCTAAATGAATATTTCATTTCTATAATTTCTACTTTGCCTTTATTAAATATATTTATCTCTTTAGTAAATTTTTCATTTATTTTCTCTAGTTTTTCTGGTTTCTTTGAGTTGGTTCTCTATTTTCTCTCGAATTTCATTAAGCTTCCTTACAACTCATATTTGGAATTCTTTATCTGTCATTTCAGTATTTAATTATGGTTGGCATCCATTGCCAGAGAGCTGGTGTGCTCCTTTGAGGGTGTCCTGTCACTCTGATTTTTCATACTTCTAGATTTCTTGCACTAATTTTTTCTCATCTGGAGCAGCTGTCACTTCTTGTTTTTGATGTTCTTTTTTTGAGATAGAGCTTACACACACACACTCATACTCTTAAGAATGTGTCTGTAGCATGTGTAGGGTAAAAACCTTTGGCTTTGCTTGTGGATACTTTGGTGGGTGTCTAGTTCTGGATGGATACTTCCATTATAGATATCCTTTTTGTGATGGTTTCTCAATTCGTAGTTATTTGTAGGTGGTGTTGTACTATGTGCAGTGAGCAGATTTCCTATCTTTTCTTGACAAGGGAAGCTAGAAATCTTTGAGATCATTTATGTTTCCCTAGCCCTATGGTCTCTTAACAGTGTGAATTTTATCAGCAATCCCAGTTTAATCTCTGAGACAGTACATGGTGCTTACAGGTAACAGTCACTCATGCTTCCTTCCATGGGACTTCAAATTCATCTCTGTCAAATCTTGCTCTATAAATTCTTCCCATGGAATCTCCAATATGTTCTGGCACTTTTCTCTCAAAATTACACCTAAGTTATGTTTTGCTTTGTTTTTTTCAACTAAAACTTTCCCTTGCTTGTGAGATGATCTGGCAACTGATGTCAGCCATTTTTCCATGTGATCTCTCTGAAAGATCATTTCTAATCCCACTCCAGAAAACTACATTTTAGGGTATTTCCTTCCAATCTTTTTTCCATGTATTTTAAAAGTTACAATCATATGAAATGTATGATTTTCTATATTTTTTCTTCTTTTTAGTATTTGATCCTAGGCACTCTACCATATTACTAAGAACTTCAAAAATATCATCATTTTAGTTGGCGGTTAGCATTCCATTGTATTTATTCATTTTGTAACAAGTATTTATTGAGAACCTATTATAGTTAGATGTTGCTTTTCATGCCAGAGTTCCTCTAGTGGCTAAAACAGACAATTCCATGAAGTTTCTGTGCAGTGCTAAGAGTTGTGGTGGAAATTGGAGTGAATTGAGGAGAAAACATGAGGTAGAAAAGGGGAGGCAGTATCTATAACCCTTTAAGAAGTTTAGCTGTAAAATGGTAGTAGCTGAAGAAACAGAAAGGGTCAAGGCTATAGCTCATTTTACTCAATTATTGCACTAATGTGGAAATACAAACTTGTATTATAAATGAACTCCTGGACATTTCATAATACTTAAAAGCAACTTTTACTAAAAGCCGCTTCTAAACTATTTTTTTTTCAAGCTGAAGTTTTATTTAAAAAGAAATGGTTCTCAAAAACGCTGGAGACTAAAGCAAAAGGATACAGTGCTCTCTTCCTACAAGTTAGCCAGCCTATCCAAGAATAGGGTAACAGTAAAATGCTGGTGGAATTTCACAGTAGTTTAGTGGTACAAGGTTATCTGTGCATAGAATATGAAGATATTCTCCATGGGTGATGCTTAGTTCTGGGTTTTCACCTTCACTGAGCATGATCGAGAGCCCCTGCTCCTTGGCCATAGCTGAAGCCCTTGGGCTCAAGGTTCTTAACATCACATCCTTTACAATAGACTTCACCTCCTTTTTTCAGTCAAAGTTGTCGATTCAAGACTTCCCACACTTGGCACATCGAATGCAGTTTTTGTGCCAGGGCTTCCCAGCTCCAATTATCTTCTCGGCAGCATATACGGAATACCCACATTGGGAACACTTCGCAGGACCTCCCTATTTCTGAGCAAATGTAGAAGTGTTTGGATGTGTTGTAGGCCTGTGGGGTTGAATGCTCTTTGGCTTGATGCCAAGCCTCTCCCAGCGGTCCATGTTGAGCGTGCGGGCGTCTGGCCATAACCATAGTCTTTGGCCCAAACTTCTTTCCGGTAGCAGTATTAGATTTCCTGCTAGTAGCTCTCTTCATCGTGAATTGCCACTGTTGTGCTGTCTAAATTTTTCCTGCAAACCATGCACAGAAAGCAGCAGCGCTGGAAGCTGCAGCCATCACACTGGGCCTCCTCAGCGTGGTACACGGTGCTCCCGCAGGCCCCACACTTGTTTCCACCTCCCCAGACAGGCATTTCAGGTTGGAGGTGGGAGCTCACGCCTCAGGAGGAACCAGCAAGGCCGGACCAGAAAGGGTGCCGACAGTCCAAGAGGCCTTCTAAACTATTTTTGATTAGTCTATTTTGATTTCATGTAGTAGCTGCAATAATCTCATGGTCTTTAAAAGGACATAAACAGAGAACTGAGTTTCCGGGTCAGGGCCAGTGATACTAAGTCTTAGTGCAGAACTCTCCTTTGGATATCATGCAATCACTCCACAACAATCATCCATCTCACTTTAAGGGAAGAATTTGATAGAACCCATCTCTGTCTTGAATCTCATTGAACTATTTTTTATTATTGTTATTTTTTTTTTTTCAGAGAGATAGGGTCTTGCTGTCACTCAGGCTAGAAAGCAATAGCATAATCATATCTTGCTGTGTCCTCAAATTCCTGGTCTCAAGCAATCCTCTTCCCTTGGCCTCCTGAGTATCTGGGACTATGCACAGATAGTTTTTTACAGTTTATTTAGAGATGAAGTCTCACAATATTGCCCAGACTAATCTTAAAATCCCAGCTTCAAACAATCCTAGGGTTAAAGGCATGAACCACCACACTTGACCAACAATTTTTGGTGATTTTGTTTGCTTGTCTATTTTTAAGGCAGTTGAGAAGGAATTGTTCTTACAATTTGCAAACAAGTTTTATGGTTCCTTCCCAATCCTCTTTTTCCCACAGCCCTGCTGAGGAACAGTGGCCATGATTTTAGCACATGGCTCTACTATTCTCTTTCCCAACATACACACCCACTGACCACACCTGAGTGAACCCAGAGTAAACACTGACAAAGTAGCCTACAGCTCGGAATAGCTTAAACATTAGATTCCTCTCTTAGTAACTTTCATTTGGGAACTGGAGTGTTGAGGCAAATAGCAGCAAAGGTAGAAACTGAGGTAGAGTCAGAATCAGAGACCTTGGTCTTGGAAAGTCGTGTAAGCTGGAACTCTGGAAGCCTACACAGGCTTGGCTGACCCAGTAGAGAAAGGAGCACAGAGAGATGTTCACACAGAAGCCCAGAAGAGAATGCTAATTCTTGATCTTCCAAATCCCTCAACTGAGACAATTAAAATATCAACTAAAACTTTTAGAACTTCTTTAAATGAAGAATTTTGTCCTTAGCTTATTTTAATTAAGATATTGACCTCCAATTCCATCCATGTTGTGGCAAATTACATTATTTAATTTTGTGACTGAGTAGTGTACCATTTTTATATATATCCCACATTTCCTTTATCCGTCCATCTTCTGATGAACACTTAGGTTCAACCCACATGTTTGTCACTGTGAGCAGTGCACCGTGGGCATTCCTTCAGTGTGCTGATTTCTTTCCTTTTGGGAGATATTCAGTAGTGGGACTGCTGGATTTAATGGTGATTCTATTTTTAGTTGTTGTTTTTTTTGTTTGTTTGTTTGTTTGTTTTGCAGTTTTTGGCCAGGGCTGGGTTTGAACCCACCACCTCCAGCATATGGGGCTGGCACCCTACTCATTTGAGCCATAAGCGCCACCCTCTATTCTTAGTTTTTTAAGAAATAACATATTGTTTTCGACTGTGGTTGTACTAGTTTATATTCCCACTAGCAACATATAACAGTTTCCTTCTTTCTGTATCCTCACAAATGTTTGTCTTTTTAATAATAACCATTCTGAATGGAGTAAAGTAAATTCTCACTCTGTTTTCGATTTGTGGGTCTCTGACTATCAGTGATGATGAGCATGTTCCTTGTACATATGTTGGCCATTCGTATGTCTTCTCCTGAGAAATGTCTATTCATGATCCTTTGCCCACTTTTTAATGGGATTATTTGGTTTTTTTCCTGTTGAGTCATTTGAGTTCCTTATGTACCTGCATATCAGTCCTGTCTCTCTCAGTCTTACAGCTGAGTGGAAGTTCATAACCAATAGCCAGTCCACACATGGCTTGCAGTCTGAAAAACTGTAGGCACAGAATATGCTTCCTAGTGTGACTAGGTTGGCAGTCCTAACTTCAACCTAGATCTCAAAGGATTCCCACAGATAAAGTCCCCCCTCCAAAAAAGATAAGCAGCTCTCAGGCAAAAATCACAAAATTTACAAAAGAACACCCTGAAAATAAAAAAGAGGTAACTCTTGAAAGAGACTCTTCTTCACCCTGCAGTTCCTGCCTTTGGTTATCCACGAGATTCATTTTAATGAAATCTTCCCTTATCTGATAAATTGTATAGAAATTTAAAAAATCCCAACTCCCTGGCATCAATTTTGGCCCCACACAGTGTCTGTGAGTGCAGGTCGTAAGCACAGCAGGTTCCAGGGCTCCAGGACCCCCCTTCGCCTGTCTTTCCTGTTACTGTGCTGGTCTCCACACCTCATGTTAAGGCCTCACTTCTATGTTGTCGCTGAGTGCCAATGACCTTATGCATCTCTCTCTGGTAGCTGTTTGAATGACATAACAGATGAATAAAAGAAGCTTACTGTATCCAAGTGAGACTTGATTGCAAAAGAAATGTATTAGGAGACTCTTGTGGGAATCTAGCTTATGCTAATCAAACCCAATTTGGGTGATTGTAAATGCCTGGGAATTAAGGAGAGTGAAACCAAAGAGGGAAAGGAATGGCCACCTAATTCCCCATAAGGATTAAACACAAGAAATAACTAGTCTTATCATTTTAGACACAATAGTAAATAATGCAAAGCCTGAAGTCTGGCCTACACAGATAAATCTTTCACATAAAGATGAATAAAGCAATCGTTAGCTAGCTTTAAAATACATTATATGGCACTATTATGAAAGATGGCACTTTGTAAACCTGTGCTCCTCTTTGGGGAATAATTGCACTGTTGCAAATCCCCAGGCCTATAGATGGTGCTAAAAATGTCGTGGATTCTCTGGAGAGCTCTGTGTTGGCTGGCTGCCAGTTGCTGCTGAGACTGCCTTCTCCTCAAGGTTTCATCAGCTCTTCTGTTTGCTGTCTGGCTAAATGAGGAAACCACCTAGTTGTTGGTGAGACTCTGATGGTTAGATTTTTTCAGGCAACTGGCAGGAAGGGAACAGAGCTCTGACCTTCCTTTCAGGCTGTATATTCACACTGTTTGGTTAATATGATTAACCACCAGGAGAGAAGGTGCAAGGGGAGCTGGCACCTCTGCTTTCTTAGTGTCCTCTCTTCACTCTGTAAGGAACTATTTTAAGATTAATTGGGCTTTTATCTGGAATGCCCAGTTGTGTGACCCTTCCCTTGCTCTGCAATGAGCAAAACCACGGCACAATTATCTCCTACTGAAGGTCAGGTGAGCAGTGATATGAAAACAATTCATCATCAGCTATTAAGGAAATGAGAACCATTTTGCTTCCTCCTTTCCTTATTTGGAAAACCACTTTCAATTTCAGATCAAGTGAAAATTTAAGGTCTAGTAGAGGTGATTCTACTGCCAAAACATGTAATTTGGGTATACATTCAATGTAGATGAGCTTGATCAAGATTGATCCATAGAACATCTATACCATAGAAGATCATTTTGGATACTGGGGAATTAAGGCTACAATACGGTTGTTTAATATCCTGATTGACATTTCCACAAAAGACTTTCTCTTCACATTTCTCAACTTGCTTCATATCAAAAGGTATGTTTTTAAAAAAATTCTAGCTGGAGTTTTGGCCTTCTATTTTAGCTAGTTATAGTAGCTCACTGATTTAAATCACCAAATATTTATTAGACATTACATGTTCAAGGCATTAGGCTGTGCCAGTTAAGTGAAGCAAATGTTGGGAGCCCAAACCAATTGAATTTTATAAACTTCATTACTGAGGGTTCCAAACAAGATACAGTAATTTTTTTAATTTTGTGATTCTGACTTAGTTTAATGAAAGGTTTCCCATCTAATCTCTACCAGGGAATATACTTAACATCTTCATTTATTATTAGAAATCCACTCCTGCTGTAAATATAAATGTCATCTTTCTCATTGCCATTAACAACAAACTCTTACTAGGTACCCACTTCCCACAGAGCATTGTACTAGAGAGACACAGGGTGACAAAGCTGTTGTTTGTTACCATCTAGCAAAGAAGGCAGAATATACAAGAGGTAAGGACAGTCTGGATACAAAGTGGCAACACAAGGAATTCCTTGCAGTGCTGAACTCATTCTGTACCTTGTTCATCATAGTGGTTACAAGAATCTAAGTAGGCATGTGCGAAAACTCATAGAATTATAACCAATAAAAGTAAGCTTTACCGGATTAAAAAAATTTTAAGTGCATGGAGGAATATGAAAGCAGAGTTAGCACAAAGCCAGCAGGGCTAAGGCTTCCAAGCCAACAGCCCCTTCCAAGGTCTCATGCCTATTTTATATTCTTTTCCACAAAGAGGAACTTTATGAAAATTTGGAGTGTTTATGCCACACTACAAATTGTAGAAGCTTTAGGGCCTATAAAACTTGGATTCAACCCTTGGAGGCATGGCTCAAAGTAATTAAATTTATTTCCATAAATAAAAAAGTTACATAAGAGTATAAGGCAGTGAATGTGGAATGCTGGGAGTTCAGGAGAGTGAATGGTGCCTGAGGAGCTCAGTAGGACTGGACTTCACAGCAAACACTTTCACTTCATCCTGGACATCTGATTGCTGGTAGCTTTCAGCCCTGTCATGCGTGTAGCCCCTCTGCCCCACATCCAGACAAGCCAATAAGAAGTTGGGTGCCCCCTCTTTGGTGCTGGCAATAAATTCAAACTGCTCAGGCTCTGACCCCCATGGGAACCCTACCCAATGCCACACCTTAATCACAATAAAAGTTGAGCCAATTTACTTTCCCTGCTCTCTAAAAACAAGTTTGGAGCAATATGGGAGACTTGCTTGTTCTCTGCACAAAACCTCATTATGTGAGTAATAAAGCTTCTTATCCTCCTGGAAAGCATGTGGTATCATCAAGTAGCAAACAAATATTGGGTGATGAGTTCACTCAGTTCTTTTTTGTAACAGTCTTAAAAATTGATGTAATTTAGAAAGCAGGAAGAAGAAAAGGAGTGAAATTGTTTATGCGAAGACATGAAGGTGGAAATATGAAACCTGTGTTTATAGGACAGTATAATTGAAACTACAGGTTTGCATAGATGAATTGGAAGGGTGGTGATAGGATTAAAGTGGTAGGTAGGGTGTCACTGAACAGCACAAGAAATGTGGATTTTTATCTGTTATACATCAAGAAAGGTTTTTTTTTATTTTATGAACAGGGAAATATCAGAGTCAAATAGGTATTTCAAGATTGTCCATATAGTTGTGAAATGTAAAGTGGGTTATGTCTGGGAGGCAAAGAGAGAACACTGCTCATTTGAAAACTACTGCATTATTCAAGCTTAGGACAGCAAGGGCCTGAACCACCCTGGTGTCAGTGGAATAGAGAGAAGGAGAGACCTGTTACAGAAATCAAATGAAGGACATTTCACCACAGATGTGTATATAAATTCCCCATGTCACATCAGATTTTTAAAGTATAAGCTCTATTTTCCTGATTTTGAATTGGAAATATAATAAGCTTCTAATTTTATCTTAAAATATATACATTTTCTAGCTCCATCCATTGAGAAGACTCACTGCAATGATTATTTCAGGAACAGTGAGTATCCTTGCACCAGATTTTTATCTCCAAATACAATTTTACACTAAAATTATAATTTTGCACTAGGAATTTTGATTCCAGGCCTGGGACAAAAAAGATAGAGGTTGGCTCAGCACCCATAGCTAAGTGGTTAGGGCGCCGGCTATATACACCAGGGCTGGCAGGTTTGAACCCAGCCCAGGACTACTAAACAACAATGACAGCTACAACAAAAAAATAGCTGGGCATTGTGGTGGGCACCTGTAGTCCCAGCTACATGGGAGGCTGAGGCAAAAGACTTGCTTAAGCCTAAGAGTTGAGGTTGCTGTGAGCTGTGACTCCATGGCACTCTCCTGAGGGTGACATAGTGAGACTCTGTCTCAAAAAAAAAAAAGAACAAAAAAGAAGATGGAGGTTGGTCCTGGAACATCTCCCCAGAATAGGTGTTGGGGGGGGGGGCAGGACAAGATGACCAGACAAAAACCTCCAGCAGTTGTTCCTCTATACAAACACCAAACTCAGCAACTATCTACCAAGCAAGCACCTTCAGAAGTGCAAAAAATCAGTGTCTGGTTTTTACATTATATCAAGGAAGAGGCACTGAAGAGGGCAGGAGAGACAGCCTTGAGGGGCCTGCACTGCCCACTCCATGCCCTGCGCTGCAGCATCTGCATCCACACCTGACTGGGGCAAGGAACTGAGTGCCCAGGGAACAAACAGTGAAACAATTGTTGGACTTTGCACTGAAATTCAGGACCACCCTGGGATGGGGAACACAGCACGGGGCAGGATTCTGCCGGTGCCCAGGAAGGAGGCATTTAGACCAGCCTGGCCACAAGGAGATTCTTTACCCCAAAACCTGACAAAATGGAGCCTGAGCCTGAACTGAATTCATAAGGCAGTTGAACCTCAAGAGCTAAGTCCCTGGGCAATTCCTGTGGTGTGCTGGCTTGAAGCCAGCAGCATTGGGGTGCACATGACCCAGTAACACACCAAACCTGAGTCATCCTCAAGTCCAGTGTGGCTCAGAGAGAGTTTTCTTCCACTTGGGGAATGGAAAGGGAAGAGTTCAGAGGACCCTGTTTAGCAACATGGATACCAGCTCACTCACAATAAAATAAAGTACGAAGCAGCCTCCTAAAGACCATGGGTCCAGTCCTTAGTTCATAGATGTCATTTCTGGACCCATCCTGAGCCAGAGGGAAATGTACTGCCTTGAAGAGAGGGATTCTGGCAGGATTAATCTCCTGTTCACTAAAGAGCCCTTGGGCTTTGAATAAACAGCAGAGGTAGCCAAGCAATAGTCATTGCAGGCTTTGGGAGATACTGGGCTGGCTTTAGGTGTGACCTGGTCCTGGTGGCCATGGGGGAGTAGACATGTCACCCTTCCCTGACCCCAGCAGCCCAGCACAAAGAGTGAGGGAAGAAAAGAAGAGATTTCACCTGGTAATCCAGGGAATTCTCTTGTATTTTACCCATGTCCACCAAGGTAGTAAGACCAGTAGTCTGCAAAAGTCACAGTATTACTGGGCTTGGGACACTCCCAGTGCTGATATGATAGCCATTTGAGTTTAGACCTCAAAACTCAATTTTCCTTGAATATTTGGAAAGGTTTCTCAAGAAAGATGGGTTCCAACAAGCCCAGAGAGAGAAGATTAAAATAAATGTCTAAATCTTCAATGCCCAGACATCAATGAATATCCAGGAAGACATGACCTCATTAAATGAACTAATTGGTACCAGTGACAATCCTGGAGTGATGGAGACAGGTGACCTTTCAAAGAATTCAAAATAGCTGCCCTTCCCTTATCCTTGAGACTGTAAGAATCCTCGTGGGTTGGATGTATTTATTTGAGATGGCAGATATTTACTACTTTTTTTTTCTTTTGCTGTTTTTGGCTAGGGGCCAGTGCCCTACTCCTTTGAGTCACAGGTGCCACCCTTTTTTTTTTCAACCTATGCAACCAGCTATGTCTCTTGAGTGGGCAATTTAAATCATTCACATTATGGCTTGGCACCTGTATCTCAGTGGTTAGGGTGCCAGCTGCACACACAGGGGCTGGTGGGTTCGAACCGAGCCTGGACCTGCTAAACAACAATGACAACTACAACAAAAAAAAATAGCTGGGCATTGTGGCGGGCGCCTGTACTCCCAGCTACATGGGAAGCTGAGGCAAGAGACTCACTTAAGTCCATGAGTTTGAAGTTGCTGTGAGCTGTGAGACCACAGCACTCTACTGAGGGCAACAAAGTGAAACTCTGTCTCAAAAATAAAATTAAATTTTAAAAATCATTCACATTAATTGATAGGATTGATAGTTAGGCTGCAGTTCTGTTCACCTGGTTAAGTAGTACATTATTGTTTTGTTTTATGTTTACCCTTTGGGTGGCTTTATACTGATGGGTGACCATTGTGCAGACCCATGTATAATGCAGCAAATGGTAACCAAAAGAAAGTAGGTGTAACCCTTCCTTATTAGATGAAATTGACTTTAAATTAACAATAGTAAAAAAAGACAGATGGTTGTTACATAATAGTAAGGGAGAAATTCAACAAGAAGACACAAAAATCCTAAATATGTCTCCACCTGCAACAGGAGCATTCAGATTCATATAACAAACCCTGTGAGATCTAAGGAGTGAGATAAACCACAGCAGCATAATGGCTTGGGTCTTCAAAACCTCACTGACAGAACTGGATAGAACATCCAATCAGAAAATAAATAAATAATGGCCTTAAAGGGACCCTGAAACAAATGGGCCTAACAAACATTTGCAGAACATTTTACCCCCAAACCACCACTTATATATTCTCATAAGCACATGGGTCATTCTCCAAGACTGACAACATCTTAGGCCACAAATCATAGTTCAACAAATTTAAAAATATCAAAATCACACAGTGTACCTTCTCAGATCATAGTGAAATAAAACCAGAAAGCAATACCAAGAGAAAGTTGTGGAAATTGAGCAACTTCCTGCTTAGCAATTATTGGATCAATGATGAATTTAAGGTGGAAATCAAGATTCCTCAAACTGAGTGACAGAGAGGGCACAGGCTTTGAAAATATGTGGAATTCAGACATAGAGGCCCTAAGGAGAGAATTAATAGCCCTACACGCCTAGAACAAAAACATAGAAAGATCACAAATTCACAATCTAATGACACACCTCAAGGCACTAGAAAGGAAGAGCAAACCAAAACCAAAGCCAGTAGAAGAAAAGAAATTACCAAGATCAGAGAGGAACTAAATGAAACTTTAAACAAGAAAATAATACAGAAGATTCATGGAATAAAAAGTTGATGCTTTAAAAAGATAAATAAAATCAATTACATCTCTAAGATTAAAAAGGAATAAAAGAAAAAATGACCCTAATATGCTCAATCAGAAATGAAACATGGTATCAAACTGATACAAAAACTGATACCAAAAAGTACAAAATGTCATCTGGGAATACTACGAAGATCTCTAAGCACATAAACTCAAATTGTAGAGGAAATAAACAAATTCCTGGAATTGCACAACCTCCCAAGGCTCAAATAGGAAGAAATAAAATTCCTAAACAGACCAAAAACAAGGAATGAGATTGAAGCAGCAATAAAAAAAAAAAAAATCTTCCAACAACAACAAAAGAGCTCCAGATCTGGCTCAGTGCCTGTCTGTAGCTCAGTGGCTAGGGTGCCAGATACATGGGTGTTCCACATACATGGGAGCTGGCAGGTTCAAATCCAGCCTGGGCCTACCAAACCACAACAACTGCAACAACAACAAAAAAAAATAGCTGGGCATTGTGGCAGGCACCGCTAGTCAACTTGAGACTGTCTCAAAAAAAAAAGCTCCAGATCAGATGGATTCAAAGCCACATTTTATCAGACCTACAAAGGAGACTTAATACCCCCAAATGCTGAAACTATTCCATAACACCAAGAAGAGGGGTGGCTCCCCCAACTCATTCTACAAAGCCAGAGGAAAAACCTACAAAAAAGAGAACCACAGACCAACATGCCTTATGAATATAGATACAAAATCTTCAATTAAATATTACAAAACAAAAATCAAGAGCACATCAAAACAATAACCCACAATGACAAAGTGGGCTTCATCACAGGGATCCAGGGATGGTTCAGTATACATAAACCAATAAATGTGATCTACCACATAAACAAAAGCTAAACAAAGACAGATTGTGTGATCATCTCAATAGATACAGCAAAAGCATTCAACAAAATTTAGCAATGTTTTCATGATAAAAAAAAAACCTCAACAAATTAGGCATAGAAGGAACATACTATAAAACCTATATAAAACAAACCCACAGTCAATATCATACTAAATGTGGAGAAGCAGAAAACATTCCATTAAAAACAGGAACAAGACAAGGATGCCCACTGTCACCATCTCCATTCAACATAGTGCTGTAAGATCTAAACAAAGAAATCAAACAACAGAAAGAAATTAAGGATATCCAAACTGGGAAAGAAAAGTTTAAACTATTGCTTTTTGCTGACAGTATGATTTTATACTAAGAAAACTCCAAAGATTCTACCAAAAGACTCTTGGAATTGATAAACAAATTCAGCAAAGTATCTGGATACAAAATGAATGTACACAAATCAGTAGCATTGAATAACAGTCAATCTGAGAGTAAAATCAAAGTGTTAATACCATTTGTAATAGCACAGCAAAAATAAAATACCTAGGAATATACTTAACCAAGGAGATGAAAGATCTCTACAAAGATAACTACAAAACCCTAAGAATAGAAATTGCAGAGAGTACAAACAAATATAAAAACATATTATATGCATGGTTTTTTGAACCATGTTAAGATGTTCATACTACTCAAAGTGATTTTATTTTTAATTTTTTTATTAAATGATAGCTGTATACATTAATGCAAACATGGGGTACAGTGTAGTGTTTTCATATACAATTTGAAATACTTTGTCAAGCTGGTTCACATAAATTTCATGTCATTTGCATAGTCATTGTGTCAAAACATTTATATTCTAGTTCTAGAAGAGTTCACTTGTACCCTTGTTAGACAGATATATAGGTGATCTTTCCGGGCACCCTCCCACCACCCAGCCGCCCTTCTCCCCTCTCCTTCCCCACCCCCTCCCCATATTCTTGGGCTAGATTTAAGTTGTATCTTTCATTTGAGAGCTATAAATTAGTTTCATAAAAGGGCTGTGTACATTGGATACTTTTTCTTCCATTCCTGTGATACTTTGCTAAGAAGAACATTTTCCAGTTCCATCCATGTAAACATGAAGGAGGTATATTCCATGGTGTACATATACCACAGTTTATTGATCCATTCGTGGATTGATGGGCTCTTGGGCTTCTTCCATGACCTAGCAATTATGAATTGGGCTGCAGCCCAATATATATATTTTTTAGAGACAGAGTTTCCCTTTGTCACCCTTGGTAACATACTGCGGCCTCACAGCTCACAGCAACTTCCAACTCCCGGGCTTAGGTGATTCTCTTGCCTCAGCCTCCCCAGTAACTGGGATTACAGGCACCTGCCACAACGCCCAGCTATTTTTTGTTGCAGTTTGGCCGGGGTCAGGTTCAAACCTGCCAACCTCGGTATATGGGGCCAGCATCCTACTCACTGAGACACAGGCACCACCAGACATTTTAAATATTTTACCACAAAGTTTAGTTACCTAGAAAGTATATAATTTCTGAAATATTATAAATATTGCATTTTAAAATGAATCTGTTACATGGCATCTTATTTCATAGTATAAGATCTATCCATTTAAAAAAATATATAACTAGTAGAGGAATTGTAAGATTGAACAGTAGGTCTACTTTTAGTTCCTTTAGTATTCTCCAAACTTCTTTCCAAGAAGGTCCTGTTGGCTTGCATTCCCACCAGCAGTGTGGAAGTTTACCCTTCTCTCCACATCCACCCCAACATCTGTAGTTTGGGATTTTGTGATGTGGGCTAATCTTACTGGAGTTAGAGTGGTTTTGATTTGCATTTCTCTGATGAGGAGCATTTTTCCATATGTTTGTAGGCCATGTGCCAGTCTTCTTCAGAGAAGTTTCTTGCCCAAGTTATTTGTTATTTTCTAATTGATTAGTTTGAGTTTTCTATGGATTCTAGTTATCAGACCTTTGCTGGAAGCATTACCTGCGAAAATCTTCTCCTATATTGAAGGTTGTCTGTTTGCTTTACTTTGGAAAGAAGTTTGGAGAATACTCAAGGAACTAAAAGTAGACCTACTATTTGATTCTGCAATTCCTCTACTAGGTATATACCCAGATGATCAAAAATCATTTTACAACAAAGACATTTGCCCCAGAATGTTTATTGCAGCCCAATGCATAATTGCCAAGACATGGAAAAAGCCCAAGTGCCCATTGACCCATGAATAGATTAACAAAGTGTGGTATATGTCCACCATGGAATACTATGCAGCCATTAAAAAGATGGGGGCTTCACATCTTTTATGTTTACTTGGATGGAGCTGGAACATATTCTTCTTAGTAAAGTATCTCAAGAATGGAAAAAAAGGTATCCAATGTACTCAATACTACTATGAAATTAATATATAATCACCTACACATTCATGTGCATGGTAAAACATAATGATAGTCCAAAAAGTAGAAGGGAAGAGGAGAGATAGGAGAAGGAAGGGGGGGAGACAGGAGGTAGGAGGGCAATTGGGGGGACCTCACCTGATGTGCATGATTGAATGGTATATTTCAATACTATTAAGAAAAGAGTATAATTGTCTCACCACAACAAATAAGTAAGCAAGGTGATGCATGTGTTATCAGTTCAATGTAAGCATTTCACATTGTATATCAAATCAGTATGCGGTACCCCATAAATGCATCAATGTTCACAGTTATGATTCAATAAGAACAAAAAATAAATAAAATAAAGTAAGATTAAAAATTATTCTTTAATGTTTGAAAATTTTACTTTGTATCCTTTCTTCTTCAATTTATATTCTTATTTCACTTCCCCTCAGAATTCTAAATCAATTTAAACTCACTTATTTATTACTATATCATATTTTTCTGATAAAATAGTATTACATTTAATTTTTTAGGGCAGCGCCTGTGGCTCAAGGAGTAGGGCGCCTGCCCCATATGCCAAGGGTGGCAGGTTCAAAAAAATTTTTTATATAGTTTCCTGTGATCACAAGGGTCTAAATGTTTTCAAAATTCCAAATTTTGGTATCATCGTAATTATTGTTGGCATGGAAATTGATCAAAACATCAATATGCTGTACATTTTGATGAAACATAATTAAACAAAAAATAAAATTTTATTTTAAATGCATATCTCTGTGTTAAGTTTTCTCTCATTGGTTTATGTATACATGGCTAAATACTACTTACTGCTAAATATGACAAGTTCATTATCCATTTCAATTTTATTTATCATACTTTAGATGCAAGCACTATAAAATGTTTTCACATAAATAGGAGATGAAATTAAGAATGTTTAATTATAACACCATCACTATATGGACTGAGCTTTCTGAGTCATTCAGTAAAAATACAAAGTGGTCTCTGTAAAATAAAAAACTATAAAAATTTAGCAGCTGACCACTCACTTGGGTCCCTTTATTCAAAGGGACTTTGGAAACCACCTGACTCGCAAAAGACTTTTACCCAGTTAGTGAAATAATGCATATTCCGAAGACCTATCACAGTATTTCAAGTTGTTCTTTCTTTTATGCCCTAAAAGATTTTTTGCCCTGAAACAATATATCAAGGCAGGTTTCAGGAAGAGTGAGAGGCAAATGTATATGAGAAAGGAAACCTTCTCAAGTAAATCAGTTCTGGGAAAGAACACCATTTCTTCAATCTTCACTTGAAGGGTTCTTGAAAAACTTCACGGAACCCTAGATATGCACACCAGCCTTTATTTGAAGACGTCTGTTGAAAATTATATGCAAATTGCTTTCACGGGAAGCCTGTGCTTCCGTGACTTAATTCATTTTCCACTAAGTCACCAGAGTGATCATGTCAAAATGCAAATCAGACCTTGTCATTCTCCGCTTAAAATACAGCAATGACTTCTCTTTTCCAGTTACTATGGTTTTATGTTCCCAGAACAGGGCAAGCCCTTTCCTGCCCCAGGCCCTTTGCCTGTGGTTTTCTTCAGGCTGGACAACCTCTCTCCCGGATGTGGAAAGACTGCATCCCTCTCCTCCTGGGGAGGCCGCTGGGCGTTTACGTATCTGAAGGGCCTTTCATGGCCACTGACTCCTCCCGTTCTTCTCTAGTCCATACTGTTTTCATCCCTTTGTAGTAACTGTCTGTAATCTGAATAAACCTCTTGTGTCACTGTGTTTTTACTTATAGATCACCTGCCATCTCTGCTAGGCTATAAACTCTGAGTGGCTGGAACTGAATTTTGGCAACTGGCACCATGTTTAGAGTAATACACAGACAGAGCTCAATAAGTATTTAAGTGAGAATAAATAAGTTGGAGCCATACCTTCTCTTCTCGCAATGGGTAAAGGATAAAGGGACGTGTAGGAGAAGAGACGCTATTAAAAAATGAAAGGAAAATTGTTTTGAATCCCCAGGATATAGTCCCTGGAGCAGAATTGCTGTCTAAATTTTTTAATCACACATTGATTCCTTTCACTGTTGGTCTCTGGCCAGCTCCAAAAACAGAGGGAAATGTTGCACAAACATCATGAGATTATTTGGATTCCCTTATAAAGAATGCTTCTTAAAATATTAGGATTTTGAAAAAGATACCAAAACAAAGCTTAGTAAACATAGTATTTATCCCTATCATATAAACAAATTAGTGTGAATCAACAAAATCTCAACACAGCATTTCTTGCCATTTATACACATATTGTTTATTTGTGCCTTTAAGACATGAATTTGTCTAGAATTTGTGCATACATGTACAAATACTACATGTGTGTACAACTGTGTAGTATGTACTGACATTTCCGTATAATTGGCATAGACAATACTTTTCACGACCATGTTCTATACTTATTTGATGTTTGTGATAGGAAATTTTGGTTTAGTTCTTCCTTCTCATAAATTTCAAAAGAGAAAAGACCAGCCTAATTTTCTGTAAACATTATTTCCATATTTATTAAGTATAAATATATGAAGCTGAATAATTCAATAGTCAAAAGCAAAGGATGGTTTATTACCCAGCTTATTTATAAAAAATATATGTGTTACTCCTTTAGTTTCAAAATAATTACACCACCCAAGAGCCATGAACTTGATTTTCCCATTAGCCTTAATGATTTGTGCATCAGACATTAAGATGAAGATAAGTAATGTTTGAGAGAAAGAGCTAGAGGCTTTCTTTATTTTCTTGATAATGTTCTTCAATGGGTTTATATTTTGTAAGATCTGAAATGTTTTCCATATTATTAAATGTGCAGTTGCTATTCAGTTCGATCCTTGTACCACCTCTGTGAAGAAAAACTTGAATGACTTCGATTGTAAAGTATAAATACATCTTTACGTAGATAGCTTGAGGGAACTATGAGAGTTTGAAATGCCTCCTGGCTACCTCCACAAACCCCAAAGAAGAACTAAGGGAAAATATACAATAGCAAAGAAGTGTTGCCCTCTCTCCACATCCACACCAGCATCTGCAGACTCTGGACTTTGTGACATGGGCTAATGTCACCGGAGTTACGTGATACCTGAGTTGTTTTGATATGCATTTCTCTGATGATTAAGAACAATGAGCATTTTTCATGTGTTTGTTGGTCATTCGCTGGTGGGATAACAAATTAATACAATCTCTGCGGAAAGAAGTGTGCAGAGTTCTCAAACAATTAAAAGTTGACCTTTCATTGGATCCCGCAATTTCATTACTAGCTATTTACCCAGAAGAACACAAATCATTTTACCAGAAAGACATTTGCTCAACAATGTTTATTGCAGCTCAGTTCACAATTGCCAAGTCTTGGAAGCAATCCAAGTGCCCATCAATTCATGAATGGATTAATAAATGGTGGCAAATGTATACCAGGGAGTACTATTTACCCATAAGAAACAATGGAGCTTACATTTGTGTTTACCTGGGTGGAGTTGAAATACATTCTTCTTAGTAAAATATCCCAAGAATGGGGGGAAAGCCTGATCATCTATGAAATGCTTGTCCTGCTCAGTAGCTTTAACTCCCCTCACTGCCTTCCTAGATATCTGCCCCATTTATGTTCCCACATCCTTCTGTGTCCCGTAAATAGAATTTTTCTTAATGCATTCCACGTAATTGATTATCTAATTATTTCTCCTAGAAAATACCAATTCTGGGAGGAAAAAAAAAAGTGTCTAGTCATCCAGGAGTTGCTGTGCCGACCTTCAGACAGCAGCGGGGCTTTTCAGCTGCCACTGAATGATTTCTGTTTATTGTAGGCAATTGAGGCTGCCCTGGAAATTGATGTCTTCTTAGTGTCTAGGATAGTTTTAACTGGGTATTTCCTATGTGTCGTTAGTACTCTCTTTGTTGCAGGTGACAGAGATTCTACTTAACTTACTGTCAAAAGTCAGTGATAATGTCTTGGGAGATTCTAGTGCGTGTAAACCTTGGGAAGAGCAAGACAGCATGCAGCGGGGTCTTCACCGGAGCTGAACAGGGGGAAGCAGCACAGACTGGGCTCTCTCTGTCTTCCATCGCTCTGCCTCTCTTCATAGTAGCCTTGTTCTCTCCTGCTGGAGAAGGGCTTTCTGAGGATACCTTGCCCTCTGTAACTTCCAAACATAAGTCTTCAAATCCTGGAGAAGAAACAATAGACCTAGATTTTAGATCAGGTAATTTCAGGAGGTCAGTTCTATGGTAACTGCATGGATGGAGGCAAGTGTGGTGCTTGGACAAAGAGGGCCAGGATGTCGGAAACACAGTTTCTCAAGTTGGCTCTATTTTTATTTCTGACTCTAAGGCAGAAGTTGACCCTAAGATCAAAAACCCCCTATACTTATTTTTTCCTACAAAGCCATATTAATTCTTCAGAAATTTTAATTTTCAAATGAACAAGTGAGGCTGTCTTTATTTTTTTATTAAATCATAGCTGCATACATTAATGGAATCATGGGGTACAATGTGCTAGTTTTACACACAATCTGAAATGCTTTCATCAAACTGTTCAACACAACCTTCATGGGGTTTTCATAGTTATTGTTAAAGACATTTATATTCTACAACTAGTAAATTTCACATGTACCCTTGTAAGATGCACTGTAGGTGTGGTCCCACCAATAACTCTCCCTCCATCCATCCTCCCCACCCCTTCCTCTTCTTCTTGGGCTATAATTGGGTTTCATAGTAAGACTGAGTACATTGGATACTTTTATACATATAAATTGGTTTCATAGTAAGACTGAGTACATTGGATACTTTTTCTTCCATTCTTGAGATGCTTTGCTAAGAAGAATATGTTCCAGCTCCATCCATGTAAACAAGTAAGAGGTAAAGTCTCCATCTTTCTTTAAGGCTGCATAATACTCTATGGTGTACATATACCATAATTTATTGATCCATTCAAGGGTCGATGGGCACTTGAGATTCTCTTTAACTTGAATTTTTCTGCATTGTATCGACTGATTTCCAAAAGTTTATGTAGGACAGACCTTTTCCCTAGGTCCCCTTGTATTGTATATATTTTTTTAATTTCAGAATAATATGAGGATACAAATATTTAGGTTATGTTATTTTCATTTTTAACGTAAAGTTCAAGTTGTAGTTGAACCCTTCACTCAGGGGTCTTGTTGACACCCTCACATTGTGCACATTAGATGAGAGCCGCAATTGCCCTCCCTCCTCCCAGTAATTACCCTCCCTCTTCCCTGCCCCTTCTCTCCTGCTTTTTCTCTCCCCTCCCCCTTGCTCAACTATATTTGTGCTTTTTGTGTATGTATGTTTTTTAAAATCTCTTCTTCAGACAGTCACATATGGAAAAAGATGATAATGCTTGTATTATATACTCAGAGAATTAGGCCCACCCACACACTATTTGGAAATAGGGAATAAGTTAAAAGAAGTTTTAGGAAGGTGGCTTTATAGTATGTCTCCCTGGTCTCAAAACTGTACATATACCCATTAACCCACAATTTTCATTTTCAAGAAAAACCTAAACTATACACTAAAAATAAAGCATTTGGGATTAAAGAATGATTTGTATGTATGCAGAATAGAAAATCTGGAAACCAATACATCAAAATATATTTCTATAATTATAAAATTTACATATTTATTATATAATTAGAAAAATAATTGAAATTTTTCAAAAAGATAATTGCTTTGAGAGATGTGACTTCCTTGTTTTTCTCTTTATATTCTTAAACGCCTTGTTATATTTGCTCAAGTACTTACTTGTACAGCTATGTAAATACAAATGTTTACAAAAATTAAATTCACACAATATATACTAAAATTGGTGCAATCATAACTCGCATTTTATTTTCATAATTAATGATTCCTAGAAAATAAAATTCTGAACAGAGTTGGCAGTGAGAAAGCCTGATGCAAAAGGAAAAACAAGTAATGTTAATATTACATTTATTTAAATACAATTATACAACAAGGAAATAGTCACAAAATAGCATGGCCCTGGTATAAAAGTAGAGACCTGGACCAATGAAACAGAATAAAAAAATCCCAGAAATAAAACCAAATGGCTATGACCATCTAATCTTCAACAAAGCAGATGAAGATATACACTGAGAAAATAATGCCCTATATAATAAATAGTGCTGGGAAAAGTAGATAGCCACATGTAGAAGAATGAAGCAGGATGCTGATCTCTTGTCACATACAAAAATTAACTAAGATGGATTAAAGACGTCAATGTTAAGCTCCATACCATAAAAACTCCAGGCTAAAATGTGGGAAAGACACAAGCACAGGCAAAGAATTCATGACTAAGACCATGAAGGCAAATATAGCAATAATGAAAATAAATAAATTAGAATTAAATTTAAAAGATTTACACAGCAAAAGAAGTAATCAAGAGAGTATGTAGGCCACCTACAAAATGGGAGAAAATATTCACAAACTATACAATGTGTATCACAATTTGTCAACCTACATATACACACAGGTACACATATGTACTGTGGAGCACTACTCAGCCATAAAAAGGAATGAAATAATGGCTTTTACAGCAACCTAGATGGATCTGGAGACAATGGATAATGTCCTGAGTGAAGTAGCTCAGGAATGGGAAAACAGACACCACTAATAAGTAGGAGCTAAATAATGGGTACACAAGGACACAGAGACACAGGACTTTGGAAAGGAAGAAGGATGGGGTAGAGGATAAGGGATAGGGTGGTGCCTGTGGCTCAAAGGAGTAGGGTGCTGGCCCCTTATGCTGGAGATGACAGGTTCAAACCCAGCTGCAGCCAAAAACCTGCAAAAAAAAAGAGGATAAGGGATAAAAACTTACAAATCAGGTACAATGAGCATTCTCCACGGGACAGGCATGCTAAAAAGCCCTGACTTCAGCATTATACAGTGTAGACATGTAACATTTGATACAAAAACATTCGTATCCCCTTGATATTTTGAAATAAAATAAAAAATATAATAAAATTTGACATTTTGTGTTTCATGAAATTTTCCTACTAGTTTTTTTTTTTTAATCCTATATTAAAATGTCATCTTGGTTGCAGATTTTTGGTGGTCTCACTTCCCTTTCACACTCATCAAGGAGAGTGAGCGTTTCACCCTCCTCACTCTAGTTCCTGCCCTGGATTTCAGTCTCCCCATCTCTGCATTCCCAGCAGCCTGCTTCCCATTGTCTCCAGAATCAATTTCCCCCATTTGTGGGGGAAAGTGTCCAATAATAGGTCGTTTAAAAATAATTGACAAATTACCTAGAATGATCTTTTCAATCCCCTCTTCGGAATTTAGTTCATAATTGGTATCACCCAACTGAGGACAAGATAAACAGAAGGAAGCTTATTACACATTTGACATTTGTTTTCAAAAGTACCACATATGTTGCTTCTTAGAGATGCTCAAACAAGTTACACGTTGCTTGGTTGAATATTGTTTCAACAACTCTCATCACATTATTACAAGGTATTTTTGTTCCAATTGTTTTATTATTCATCTAAATAGAAAAAAAATGGTTTTCCTTATGTAAAAAAGAGAAATATGTATATCTTAGATCATTTATAAACTTCCTACCTAGACACAAAGCTGGAAAAACTAGAGTAGAAAGATCTCACTGCCTCATTCACTCCCAATACAATCAGATTTGGCAAGAGTCCATCTGCCTGTGATGACGTATCCTGTCTGGTATGAAATGGGAAAAATAGGTCCTTTTAATTCTTGTGACCTATATCTGTAGGTCTAGTTGTGACCATCAATTTGGTTGCAGAAGTAATCAGCTCTGTGTTCTTTAATTAAACATACTAAAGAAAACTCCTTCTGAGCTCTAAGCTCTTATACACATTTAGGCTACTAATAATATTCTGTGTATCACTGTTCTCTGAGGATCATGATAATATCAATTTATCTCCAATTTCAACTTGGTGCTATGTCTGACAGCTATATAGCTTTGGGGAATGCGTATATCACATTACTTATCAATTGTTATCACAATGGTACAATGAATGGTCTATTTGCCCAGCACATTTTTTTCCTCACAAAAATTTATGTGTTCCTCTATATGCTGCTGACACTATACAATTTGAAAGGATAAAGAATTAAACAGTTTAGGTTAACTCCTGTGCTTTACTGGTTCTCTTGCTGACAGAAGTTTGCTTTTATTGGAAGCTGAATCACCAGCCGTTATAAGGTATACCTGAAGAAAAGGAAAAATTTCCCACCAGAACATGTGCCAAAACTAGGCTATTCACAGATATAAAGTTCTAAGAAAAAGATTTATGAATGTCAAATTCCGCCTTAATACAATGCTTTGCTCACAAAATCACTCTTCTGGAAGCAGGAAACCATATGCTCGAACTTCCATTGAAGCATGATGAGCCATGGGCTGCTTTTAGAGATCAGGGTATTTGAAAAGTCAAAATGACAGATTTATACCACCTGGTCAGTTTGATCATTCCTAAAGCCAGGCTGGGATTATGATCAATGATGGAGAGACTCCCTCTGGAGGTAAAATGACAAACAAGGACCAGTGAATCAGTCTAGACATTGAGTCCTCGGGTCCTGTAAAAGACTAGATAAAACATCACTATGAGCTATGTAAACAGTTTTTATAATTATTCAGGTTTTTTTTAATTAAAATGCTGAAAATTTTCAGTAAGTTAGAGAAAGGTGGTATTTTCTTTTCCCCTATCCCAACCTCATGACGTGTTACAATGAAGAAATTCTCAGATCGGATCTCTCAGATGTAAAATATTTATTACTGCAAATATTTGTTTAGGCAATAAAAAAGTCTTTTAACCTATTATACAAACTCAAAGAAGCCCAGTTTTCTGAACTTTTAGCTGAGATTGTAGCACATTGTATAAAACTTTACCCTGACAGCTGGAAATGTAGGCTGATCACAGAATTTAGCTAACTTTTGCTCAAGCAGAATAAAGAGTCCTGAGATCTGAGTGTCGTTCTGAATCACCATGCTCAGTTTATTTCCCTACTCCAAGCATGCAAAGCCAGCATGCTTGCAATGTTTCTATCCAGTCTTCCATCTGGAACACCACCCTTTTCACCAATTGATTGCCAGCATTTCTGTTATTCAACAACCATTTAGTATTTGGGGACAATATTAATATAGATGGTGATAGATACAGATTTTGAACACCCTATTCCAGAGTTTGGGCTTTTTTTTTTTCATTATTATTGTTTATGAGTTTTCTTTTTTTTTTCCAAATGCTGATGAAGCAAATACTTTTTGATTCACCCAGTGTATTTCTAATTATAATATTTAAAATATTAATTAATTGCTCATATGATGTAAATGGAAATAGATGTATATCTCTACATTATTCTGATCGGGCTTTTATAAAATAGCATACACCAGATCAGTGGTTCTCAACCTTCCTAATGCCACGAGCCTTTAACACAGTTAACCTGTAGGTCGCGACCCATAGGTTGAGAACCGCTGCACTAGATGGTTATCACCCACAGAATGTTATTTCTCACAGTTGGAGGCTCAAGGTTTTGTGTGATTCGGTGTCTCATGAGGGCTCACTTCCTCACAGAGATCTGTCTTCACACTCTCACCTCACTTAGCAGAAAAGGGTAAGCTAGTTCTCTGGGGTCATGGTTTTTTTTTTTTTTGCAGTTTTTGGCCAAGGCTGGGTTTGGACCAGCCACCTCCATCGCCACCTCCAGGGCATATGGGGCTCTGGCCTACTCCTTTGAGCCACAGGCACTGCCCTCTGGGGTCATCTTTTGTAATCCTAAGTAGGAAGGCTTTGCCCTCATTACCCCCCACAGGCCTCACCTCCTAATATTGGGGGTTAGGATTTCATTTTATTAATTTGAAGGTGACAATTTTTAGACCACCAATAATATTTAGAAATGTCATACTGTCAATGTTGAGTTCTTTTGATTAATATTAAATTATTAATATTAAATGTATTAAATATAAATAATGTTAAGTATATTAAAACATTGCCAACAATAGAATAATTTAAAAAGAAATACAATTCAAATAAATAAAAGAAATTAAAAAGTCTTTATACCCTCAATTAACCTAAAATAACAAAAAAGAAATTAAATATAATTTATTAATAATATAAACAATACTCACAAGCTGTCAGAGTATCAGTTTAATAATTTTAAATGTCCAGTGAAAATAAAATATAAAACTATCTCAGCTAGAAAAGACCACACTTCTTTACTGTTTTGGCTCCTATTCTATTGGAGAGGGTATTCAGCTTGCTCCCATGAACTATCCGACTGCCTTTCAGTAACACAGAATAGGTGATATGGAAGTAATCATTTCTCTTTCACTAGGCACCTGCTGCCTGCCACTCACATATCACAAACCCACCATATAGACATCCCTATTCCCCTCATTTCCATGAAGTAGCCCCATCCTGTGCACCACACCTGTCCTGCATCCCTGCAGAGCTTTTCCTCTTTAAGGATAAAAGTTATTCAATATGGAGGGAGGAATATTCTTTGGAAGTTTCCATATTCAACTACAGTGACAAAAGGTAATTATTGCTGCCAATCCTTTGTGACATGAGGCAAAGACTGTACTCATTATTAGCCAAGAGTAGTAGAATTAGGAAGTAAGTACTGTTCTGGTTCTGATGATGTTCAAATAGCCCAGAACAACTACAGAATATTCTAGAACATAGTCCAGGCTATGATTTCCACCTCTGCTGAGATACAATAATAAATGGCTTACAAACATTCTGTGTGTTTCATCTTTTAAAGAATGCTGACCTGGGATGCTAATGGAATTTGTAAATGTTTAAAAAGCTGAGATAATTGTTCAGTAATTTAATGTTAACCTTTATTAAGTGAAATTCAGCTAAAACAAAAACAAAACAAAAATGAAGCAAACCCAGGAAAGCATTAAGAATATACAAGCTTCCCTGAACTCATAAAAAATCCAAGGGTGTCCAACCTTTCTTTTTTTCCTCTGCCTCATGTTGAAAGAACAAGAGTTGTCTTGGGCCACACATTAAATACACAATCACTACTCATTAGCAAAAAAAAAAAAAAAGTCTCTGAATACTTTTTGTGATATTAGACACTATAGAAGAGCAAAAACAAAAAAGTCCCCACAATATCAGCATGCAGCCCATTGGCAGCAATTTGGGAAGACAAGAAACAAATGCATATATTTTTTAAATTTCAGATTAATATGGGAGTACATACTATTAGATTATCTGGTTTTCTTTTGTAAGGTTAAAGTCCAAGTTGCAGTTGTGTCCTTCACCCAGGAAATGTGCACTATCCCCATAGGGGATAGTGATGTTCCCTTTAGGTGGAAATTTAGCCCCTATACTTGGATTTCATTGAGTTTTCTCTCAAGGGAGCTGGTAGTTGTTAATCTGCTAGGTCTAATCTAGTACTGAGTACATGTGGTGCTTGTTTTTCCATTCTTGTGATACTTTGTTTAGAAGAATGTTCTCCAATTCCATCTAGGTTGTTATAAAATATTCAAAATGTATTTGGACTAGTTATTTCCAGGCCCTGATACAAATCAGAATTGTTTATTTTCAGATATCTCCTAAATTAGATTTTATTTACCAATTTCTCTCTATTGTCTTGGAGATTATGCAATTATTTGAAATTGAAGAAAGACTAAGTAAATCAATGGCAATCCCAAGGAATCATATAAAATGTTTCCAAGCCAGAAAGTACACCAACCTTTTATAAAAAGCGTTTCTTTTACTTCAAAGATTAGTTTCACATCTTCTTATCTTCAGTGTTACATAGGAGCAGAGGGGGAAAAAAAAATAAGAATATACAGCTGGATTTAGCTTCCACAGATGCACCATCTGTCTCTCCTTGTTCTTTCCCTTTTTGGCAGTGTTAGAGACCCAGCTTCCCCAAGTGGTTCCGCCAGCTCGGATTGTGCAGGTGCAGGCTCCCAGCACACATGTCCTTAAACTTGGCTCCCTCCCGTTCTGTTCAGCCAGCTTGAGAAGTTCCATCACAAGTGCTACTCCTCAGCAGCTTGAGAGCTTAGGGAACATTGTCTTCCTTGTATTAGTTTCCCTTGTGAAATCAACAGGATTCTGCATCTACCATAATTTAATGATTCAGGACGGCAATAACCGCTCCTCCATGGGCTGGCATGCCACACCATGGGATTCCGATTACTCACAGGGGTGTGAAAATAAGCTAACTCCCCACAGCTTGTCCTCTCTCTAGGGCAGACCTTTCCATGCAGACCTTTCGATGATGGCAGGGAAACGACAGTGGAAAGAGCTCGTCTGTGCCCCACTGGGAGGTCGCCTTAGCTTGGAAGAGAAGTCAGCTTTGAATTTGATGTTTTATTATTAACAAAAGCAGTTTGGGGTGGGTTTATTATTACTTTCTTTGGGAGGGGGGCGGATGATTAATTCAGACGTAAAATGCCTTTGAAAAGATATGTATAAAACAGACAGGCTCCCGTTGCCCCCACACCTGCCTCTCAGGGAAAGCGGCCATTTCCACAGCCTACTTCCTTCACTGTTGGTTTTTGCTACTGTTTTACTGAGGTGGCTGTAAACCAGACATCAGGCCTTGAATCTGGAGTTTCTGCCCTGGCTCTGCCCTGGGCTCAAAGCAACCAGCGTGCTAGTATTTTGCCACCCACCTTTTGTGTCTAGCTGGTGGAAATGCTCCTGCCTCTGGGAAGGGTTCCGGGAATCCAGAAGAGATCTTTGATGTCTCTTCAGAGGGTTTGGGATTGTACCAGACAGATAAAACATATTCCATTTGGAGGAAATCAGAAGAAAGCAATGATTTTAACTTAAAAAACAGATTAAAAGGCAGACAGAGCAACAGAAAAGCCTTAGCCTCTTAACGGCTGGCAGACGGACTGCGAGACATGGACATTCACTGGCAAATGAGACAGAATCTCTTGACGTGCTACAATCCAGGCCCTCTAACCTAATGTCTGTCTCGTATTTCACTTGCATAATAAACTATAAAGTGTTTATGGTAAAAGGCATTGCCAAGTGATGGTTGTTTTTTTCCTCCCTCTCACACAAAAAAATAAAACATCAGCCTTCCTTTATAGACCCCTATTTAATCAGAGGCTTCTAATACTTATCTGATCATTTTCTTTGAAAAATGCCCTAAGTGCCCATTATGAAATCACTTTCATATTTACGAATCTCATTCTATTACAAAGAGGAAACTATTTCTTCTAAGGCATTTGTGAGCAAATGGAGTCCATTAGATTTCATTTACTGAGCTTGTTTGCCTATTTCCTGGAATCTGATTTTATAACTCTTGCCCCTTCTGGATCTCATGAAAACGCAACTTTTGACTTTCTTTCCCTAAAACTTTGTAAGGTGTGGAGCCAACCATGTATGATGGAGGGCTTAGATGGCAGTCAGTCTCAGAAGCTTACCTACAGGGTGGCTGAGGTGAGGTTGGAAATTCAATTTGCTTCTCTAGAATTGGAATATATCGAACTATGGGTAGGGATGTGTGTGTAGGTTTGTCTGTCAATGTGTTTAGGGGGTTTTAAATTGATATCATTCCATCCTGATATTTGAAAACAATATAATCTAATATATGCTGTGTTTTGACCCAGACTGTATTGCCCTGAAAGAAAAAAAAAGACTTGGAATACTAACAAGTTTCCCATTTAATTCAACTCTTTAAAATGCACGGACAAACCAACTTCAAAGCAAACTACCGCAGCTTTCTGCCAGTTTTGCCAACTCCACTTTACAGGCAGCTGAGTACTTTGAACTTGTAATTTCATTTGCAAAAGTTAATTGGTAGCATCTCAACCATTCCGGATTTAATATCACCAGCCCATACATTGCAGCTGAATACAGTGATTGGATCAAAATAGTAGTGAAGCATCAGTCTTTGAAGTCTGCTGTTAATGCGTCTTGATCAGAAGGACTTCAAAGGGCCAGTTTGGGTTCCCTTGATCACCTTTGCTTACCTGGCCACTTCTGGGCACAACTTTATACACAGGCAAGAGGCACCTGTGCTCTGCTAATCCACATTTGGCACATCCATGTTTTAAACAGAAAAACTTTAAAGTGACTTTGCTACCTGCGAATTATTTGACAGTGAACCATAAGTTGGCTTTTAAAAATGAATAAGCTGTCTTACTATCTATTTATCTGAATCCACCTAATCTGCGTGCAGATATTAGTTATCCTCTCTCAGAAATACAAGTATTTTTCTATTTAACATAGAATTCCATAAATTATAATTTCAAAAAGTCCTTTACAGTCCGACTTTTATTCTCATACTTAGGTATTGCACTAATATTATTTTCCTGCATACCCATCCTCCCACCCTGCTGCAAACATATGCGTTTGTGCACGCATGCACACAAATGTAGGGCCTTGCTTCTCTATTTTTAGGTAGCTTTTCATTTGTGAAGCTTCTACTAGGATCCCAAGTGTCTCTTTATATAATAAGATCACTGTTCAAGAGTTCAAGGATGGAACAGTGTTGAAAATTGTTCCTAGCAAGCTTTCGAATAGCCAGAGGCTGTCCATTTAAGGTCCAACATGAGAAACAGGACTGAATTATTAAGAGGCGTATTTAAGAGGGACTTAAAACTGAGAAGAAACTCCTGGCAGTTAGTTAGGGTAACTATCCAAATGTCTGGCCTAGACACTTTATAAACTACTCTGTCCAGGAAGGTTTAGGCAAAACCTTGTCTGGAGGTGGTGGAATGAAATGAAAAATCTCTTGAAGTTCTACAGACTCCTTTGATTCTACATTAAGCAGGCTCCAGACCACCCACAGGCACTTTTTATGGCATAGCTCCCCTGAATATTTGTTTTCTTTATGGAGCAGATGGGAAGATAGAAGAAAAAGCCCTCTCTATCATAACAGAGTCTTACAAATGAAGTTGATTTTACAATAGAGATAATATGACTACAATAAAAGATAAACTATGTATATTTATCAATGTGACATTGACTTCAATCCAAAGTTAAGAATAAAGAGTAAGAAAGGTTTAAGGTTTCTTGCCTTATTTTGAACCAGAGTATTTATCTTCTCCTAAGTTCTACAGGAAGATTTCTCTTTTGTTCTTTGGTTGGATATTGGTAGCCTGTTGATCATGTTTAGTCTGTAACGTTACAGAATTTATGGTCTGGTTTTGACTCAAAAAGATAATTCCAAATAAAGAATCATAAAATATTTATAAGCTCAGTACTGCAGGGCAAACATATGTTATATTCAAGCCAAGAGAATTTCCTTAAAATGATGGATTCATGGCTGCGCTATTTCTGTGACCCCAGAATGATTTGCAAATAGGTCTAAGGATGAAAATAGTGAGTTTCCTTCTGTTTCCTTGTAAGGGACAGGAAGCTGATAATGACTTACTGGAACCCTGTATTATAAATCGTGAAATTTTGAGGACTTTTCTGAGCACACAGCTACTAAGGAGAGAAAATTTTCATGGGGCAAGAAATTTTAGTTATTTGCCACAGAAGACATCTGTTAGTAAATTTCAGATCTCTCTGTACGGGCCACTGTCAACTCCAGCAACTATGAGCTCATGAGCAAATGTCCACTGTCCTTAACTCTTTCACTGTGATAACATTGCCTGAACAGATCAAAGATATGGCCTCAGTTGTAAAAGCTAAACAGTATTTCCCACATTTTGGAGAATATTGAAAGATGAAGATTCTGGTTCTCAAGATACTTGGATTATGAACAAAATCAGCCTTACAATAGGAGGGTTAATTTTTAGGACATCTGGCATCTGAAAAGACAGTAAGACAGGAAAACTCTGACCACTCGAGGTCAGAGAGAAACGTGTAAAGGAGAAAAACAGAAGCAACACTGAGCAGGCTTGAGTGAAATATTTTAATCAAGAAAACACTTTCACACAAATTTTTTTATTAGGAGGCATATTTAATAGGTCACTGGCTCTACTTTGGTCTCAAAAGAAGAAGTTATTTCAGAAATGCTATTGTTGCAAATAGACGGCCCTGACATACATATAGTCCTCTTTTGGTACCATTAAGAACAAATAGCCACCTTTTATATGAAAGCTATAACCAAATAGCCTAAGAAT
>CAUYTI010079179.1:0-10629 GCA_963575145.1 Galago senegalensis | reverse complement strand
TAATTTTTATGCCTCTCATCTTGGCAATTTGGGAGGACCAGCTAGTGGATTGTCTGAGCTTCTTAATTGTAGACCAGCTTAAGCACTAGTGAGATACCCATCTCTGAAGAATAAAAAATGGCTAGATGTTATATAGGCTAGTGTAATGGCAGCTGACAGAGTAGGTTTGATTGATGAGAACACATGCAGTTTGCTGTGAGCTATTGTAGCAGGGCATTCTGTGAAATGCAACAAACTGTCTCAATAAACATATAGAGATAACCATTTGTATTGGAGTTACTCTTCATTCTTATATTTTTAAAATAGAGACAGAGACTTACTTTATTAATCATATTCAGTAATGTTTTGTGGCCTCTACAAATCACAGCACCTCCAACAACTAGTCTTATGTGATTTTCTACTCTTAGTTTCCCAAGTTGCTGGGACTACATGTGCACACCACAATGCCTGGCTATAATTTTCACTTGTGACCATGGTTCTAGTTAGAAAATGTTTCCATAGATTAGATTTCAACTGTAGAAATTATTCTCTCATAGGAAAATATTTTTCCTACCAACTCTATTGATCAAGATTTCAGAATTTACACAACCCTGACCCTTCATTATCTCAGATTCTTGTAGTCACTCTAAACTGCCAACACACTGGACTCAAGTCAGGTTTTTAAATGCACAATAAAATATTCAGATTATACACTGCATTCCTTCTGTAGCAGTTTTCAATCTTCCCTAATATTCCCTTGCCCCAATCAGTGTATGACCAGGCACCAGGAATCTCTGTAGGACACCTACCTATTAAATCAAAAGGCAGTCTCCTAAGGAACCAATGGCAAAGGAACTTCTCCTGATTCATTGTTCCCTCCTTTGCCTGGGACCACAATAAATCTCCTCCTTTTTGTTGTCCTGTATTCCATCTGCCTACCCATCTTTCTGCATAATCTTGGAAACTATACCTGGCAAAATTTCTTTCTTTCTTTCTTTCATTATTTTCATGAGACTGACTCTCACTCTGTTCCCCAAGCTAAATTGTCCATGACCTCATCCTTGCACAAAATGATATCCAACTCTTCCATTGGAGTGTTCTCTCTGCCTTAGCATTTGATGAGGTATGCAACACTTTGCTATCTTTAGTATTTAAGTAGAAACCCAGTGGGAGATCAGTACTGAGTTTGTCTTTCTGTTGCTCAGATGTGGATCTAATATTGGAGCTCAGGTAATCTGCCCAATATGGATGAGCAGAGCATCAATATATTGTAGTCATGTTTGGGATAACTTCAATCTCCTAATGAACCAACTGCTAATGAACCTGTCCTGACTCATTGTTCCCTCCTTCTCCCAGGGACCTCAATAAATCTCCTCCTTTATGTAGTCCTGTATTCCATCTGCCAATTGACCATTCCATGTAATTTTGCCTTTGGAATCTGTACCTTTATTTATTTATTTATTTATTTATTTATTTTTCTTTCTTTCTTTCTTTCTTTTTTTCCATTATTTTTAATGAGACAGAGTCTCACTGTGATCCCCAGGTTAGATTGTCCATGACCTCAGTCCTGCATATAATCATATACAACTTTGGTTGAAGTGATCCTCCTGTCTTAGTCTCAGTGTGGCTGTAACTATAGGTAAGGGATACTACACTTGACTACCCTTTCTCTTTGAGTAGAACCTCGGGGGAAGATCAGGGCTGAGTTTTCTTCATGTTGCTCAGGTTTGTCTCTAATATAATAACTCAGGGGTTCTGCCCAATTTGACTGCCGAGAGCATCAAAATATTGTAGTCCTGCAAGTGATAAGTCATTGAGCTCTATTTAAGAAATGAGCTCGTTGGGGACTTTGAGAATTCTCTTATCCACAGGCCTTGGGTGACACATAACGAGTAAGTCAGGAATTTTTTACATGGCCATGGTGGGAGATCATCCCAACTGTTTATGGATTTCTTATGTCCTTATCAAGTTTCATTAGTTATTGTATATTGTACATGTGATATAACATAATTCTTCAACATAATTTGTGGCCAAGAAGCCAAAAGTTTAGACATACCTAGCATGAAATTCAGGATTGATGGAAATTTCAAGATAGACTGATATTACCCATGATCATCATAAGTAACTGCATGGAAGGAATTCACTACTGGATACAGTGACTCACAAGATTTCAAGAGGAAGCTTTCACTGAGACACCTACCCACAAAAAATAGCCTATCCCAGTAAAAGAAGAAAAACATCATGAAAAGTTGAACTAGAAATTGTGTGATGTACTGTTTATATCTGTTAAATCACTGTCCAATCATTGGGCTTTATTTCTTGTTGTAGAAAATTTCAAGACAGCACTAGATATAAACCACAACTTTCCACTTGATTACCAATCCATGACTTGAAATGGAAAGGATGGGTTGTTGCATCCTTTGGTGATGGTTACAAAACACAATATAGAAAGCAGAAATTCAGGGGAAAAAAAGCCCCACACATTGTAACAGGTTGAATTCCACAATAAACCCAGACAGCAACTATGCATGCTTAGCAGAAATAAGTGTAAGCTTAAAGATAGTAACTCAGGGAAAAATCCACTGTGATGTCATCTGGTAGTGAATTCTTCCTAGAATGTCATGGGATCCAGGCTTCTTTTCATAGATATTGACTTGAGTTTTCTGATCACTTCAGCTGGCGTCCTACAAGTTTCTGATGCAGCATATTTCTTAACCCTCCATCCACAGACAGAGAAGTGATCTTTCATTTGTGCCTTATTGATTACATGAATGGCTAAGATTCTAGTCACTAGGCTGAAACAAGTTAAGATATTGTACATCCATGAAACTCAAGCTACAACCCAGATGGTAAAACTACATACTGCATAGATAGACTTGTGTAGGATGTTCTGTTTGTTTTTTGTTTTTTTGTTTGTTTTGAGACAGAGTTTCATTTTATCACAATTGGTAGAGTGCTGTGCCATCACAGCTCATAGATACCTCCACAACCTGGGCTCAGCTGATTCTTTTGCCTCAGCCTTTTCAGTAGCTTGAAGTATAGGCATCTGCCTCAAAACCCAGTTATTTATTGTTGCAGATTGGAAGAGACCATTTTCAAACCCCACACCCTCATGGTAAACCACCACTCAGACATTTAAAGATGTGATTTTTTCAACCTGAGTTTTATGGCCTGGAGTGATTCATCATGACCCTTATCTTGACAATTTGAGAGGCCCAGTTAGTTGGATTGTTTCAGCTTCTGAATTGAAGACCAGTCTTAGCACTAATGAGATTTTATTCTTCCCATCTCTGAAGAATAAAACATGGCCCAATATTATGCAGGCTCCTGGCATGCCAGCTAAGGGACTAAGTTCACTTGATGAGAATGCTTAAAGTACTTTGAGCTATGATATCACCTTATTCTAAAAAAGGCAAAAAAAACTGGACTCTGTTTTAATAAGTAAATGGAGAAAACCTTTATACAGGAGTTCTTCCTCATTCATACATTTTTATAAAAAAAAAGAGACAGAGAATTATTTTTGGCAGTATTTTTTTTGGGGGGGGCAGGGGCTGTGTTTGAACTCACCACCTCTGGTATATGTATCATAGCAGGCCTGTGCCCTACTCCTTTGAGCCACAGACCCCACCTGAGATTTACTTTATTTATCACACTCAGGAAAGTTCTGTGATATCTACAGATCACAGCAACCTCCAACTCCTCAGCTTAGTCAATTTTCTTCTCTCATGATCCCAGATAGACCGGAATACTTTTGCATGCCACAACATGTTACTGTTCTCAGAGCTAACTGGTCAGTGACATAGAGGAAAGCACTGTGGACAAGATGAATAATCTGAAAAGACAAGCTGAGGTTTGCTCCAGCTCACAGCAACCACCTATCTTTTTTGATTCTCTTATATACTCTAAAACATCCAATACAATTTTAAAATACTGAACAGTAAAGACAACAATGTAAGATCACGGAAACTACCCTAAACATTTTAATTCAGTACAAAATTACTGCTAAGCACACACACAACTGATATGAACTAAAAACATTTTACTTGCATCTGAATTACTAAGGTGCCATGGTATCTGTGCCCTTGGACCAGTTTCTTAAGCTTAATGTTAACAATTATTGTGTTAATGAGGAGAAAGTAGAAAAGTACAAATGCACAGTGCCTAGAACGGTGTTTAGCCTCTAGCTACAACCTGAAGTGGTCCTCCAACAAATTCCTAAGAAATTTTCTGCTTATTCACAGGCCTGCACAAGTTCTCAGAATAAGCGATTTCCATCTTACATCCATGTTCCATGGGGAGCACATGAGGTCAAACTGTCATGTCTGAGCATAAGGGGCTGTACGCTTTTCCTTTTCTATTATATTTACTTTTGAACACAGATCTAGTGTTGGGAACATTTCTCTAGTTTAGATGTCAAATGGAGAAATTATTCTCACAGTGAAATTTTTTTCTACAACCCCTATTAACCAGGATCTCAGATTTTACACACTCTAAAACCCTTTGTTATCTTAGATGTACTCACTCTAAAGTGCCACACAGTGAATTTGTAAATGAATGCAGGTTTTCTTATGCACACTGAAATATCCATATTATAAAATCCACCCCGTCTCTTGCATTTCTCAATCTGGGCCACTACTCTCTATCTTTAATTAATGCAGTTCCAGCGACCAGAAATGTCTGGATGAACCCTACCCACGAGAACAACTGGCAGTCTCCTAAGGAACCAACTGCAAATGATCTTGTCCTGACTCATTGTTCCCTTCTCCCTTGGGGAACCTCAATAATTTTTCTCTATGTAGTCCTGTATTCCATCTGCCAACTGACTTTTCCTCATAATTTGGCTTTAGGAATCTGCACCTAGCCAAGTTTCTTTCTTTCTCTCTTTCTCTCTTTCCTCTTTCTTTCTTTCTTTCTTTCTTTCTTTCTTTCTTTCTTTCTTTCTTTCTTTCTTTCTTTCTTTCTTTCCTACTTTCTTTCTTTCTTTCTTTCTTTCTTTCTTTCTTTCTTTCTTTCTTTCTTTCTTTCTTTCTTTCTCTCTCTGTCCCTTTCTTTCTTTCTTTCTTTCTTTCTTTCTTTCTTTCTTTCTTTCTTTCTTTTTCTTTCTTTCTTTATTTCTTTCTTTTTCCTTCTCTCTTTCTCTCTCTTTCTTTTTTTTTTTTCATTATTTTTCATGAGACAGACTCTCACTGTGATCCCCAGGCTAGATTGTCCATAACCTCAGCTTTGCACACAGTCATATCCAACTCTTTGTTTGAAGTGATCCTCCTGCCTTAGCCTCCAAGTGTCTGTAACTATAGGTAAGGGATACAACAATTGGCTACCCTTTCTCTTTGAGTAGGAACTCGGTAGGAGAGTTGTCTTCCTGTTTCTCAGGCTTGTCTCTAACATAAGAACTCAGGGCATCTGCCCAATTTGGCATCAAAATATTGTAGTTCTAAATTGTGGCCAATAAATCAAAAGTTTAGACACACCTAGCACAAAATTCAGGATTGATGGAAATTTCAAGATAGACTGATATTTCCCACGATCATGATAAATAACTACATGGATGGTATACACCACTGGATACAGTGCCTCACAAGATTTTGAGAGAGAAATTTGAGTGAAATCTGATATCCTTCACTGAGACACCTGCCCTCTGAAAATAGCCTATTCCAGAGAAAGAGCTAAAACATCATGAAAAGTTGAACTGGGAATTGTTTGATGTACCATTTACATCTGTCAAATCATTGTCCAAACATTGGGCTTGATTTCTGTTGTATAACATCCCAAGGCATCAATAGGTATAAACAATAAATTTCCATTCGATTTCCAGTCCATTACTTGAAATAGAAAGGATAGGTTGTTAAATCCCTTGGCAATGGTTACAAAACAAAATTTAGGAGACAGAAATTGAGGGGGAGAAAAGAACTCCACTCTGTTAACAGGTTTAAAACAACAACAAACCTGGAGAACAACTAAGCGTGCTTTCCAGGAATAAGATTAAGGTTAAAGATGGTAACCCAGGGCAACATCCATTGTGATGTCATCATAGTGACCATGTAGTGACTTCATCCTGAAATGTCATGGGATCTAGGCTTTTGGTCACAGATACTGACTGGAGTTTTCTGCTCAATTCAGCTTGTTTCCTGCAAGTGTTTGATTCAGGACATTTCTTAGCCATCCATTCACAGAGAAATTATCTCCCATTTGTGCCTTATTGATTACATAAAAGGCTGATATTGTGTCAGTCACTAGGCTGACTCAGTACCAGGAGTGCGAGTAAAGTTGCAATTCAGCTATTTAAACGGCATAGAGACATTTATGTAGGATGCTCTATGTTTTCTTTTATTGTTTGTTTGTTTGGATGTTTGTTTGTGAGACAGAAGTTCACTTTGTCACTCTCAGTAGATTGCTGTGCAATCATAGTTCACTGAAACTGAAATCCCTTCAACTTAGGCAATTCTTCTGCCTCAGCTTCCCCAGTAGCTTGAATGACATGTGCCCAACTCAATATCCAGCTATTTCTTGTTGAAGATTGGCTGGGACTATTTCCAAACTCACCACCCGCGTGGTGAGCCAACACTTTGGACATCAAAAATGGGATAGTTATTAAACTAGCTTTTGTGCCCAAGGGTACTTCTTCATGCCTCTCATCTTGGCAATTTGGGAGGCCCAATCAGTTGGATTGTTTGAGCTTCTGAATTGGAGACCATCCTCAGCACTATTGTGGTACCCATCTCTTAAGAATTAATAATGGCTGAATATTATGCTGGATACTGGAATGGCAGACAAGAGAATAGGTTTGCTTGATGAGAACCCTAGAAGTTTGCTGGGAGATATAATCTCAGGTTACTCTACCAAATGTAAAATAACGAAAACAAAACAAGACTCAATCTCAATAAATAAATGGAGAAAAACATTCCTATTGGAGTTACTTCTCATTTTTAATTTCTTTTTTATAGAGAGAGACTTCCATTATTTATCATAGTCAGTCAAGTTCTGTGACATTTACAGATAACAGCAACACCCAACTCCTGGGCTTGGGCGATTTGTTTCTCTCAGCCTCCTGAGAAGCTTGGACTACAGGTGCCTGCCACAATGCCTGACTATTATTTTACTTTTTAACACAGATTGATTGTTGAAAATTTTCTCCTAGATTAGAGGTCAACTGAAGAAATTATTTTCTCATTAGCACTTTTTCCTACAATCATTATTACTCAAGATTTCATAATTTACACAATTCTGACTCTTTTCTATGTTAGATGCTTTTAGTAACTCTAAACTGCCCACACAGTGAATTCTTGACTCAGTATAAGATGTTTTATGTACACTAAGATATCCAGATTATGCACTCCACCCCTCTTGTTACACTTTGCACCTGGGCCAAAATTTCCTTGCCCCAATTAATCCAAGACCAGAAACAGACATCTCTGGATGACCCCTACCCATCAGATCAACTGGCAGACTCCAAAGGAACCAAATGCAAATGACTCATTGCTTCCTCCTCCCAATGAGGACCAGAATATATCTCCTTCTTTATGTAGTCCTGTATTCCATCTGCCTACTGACGTTTCCTTGTAAAATTGATCTTGGGGATTATGCCTAGCAAAATTTCTCTGTCTTTCTCTCTCTCTTTCTTTCCTTTTTTCTTTTTTTTTTTTCATTAATTTTCAAGTGACTGAATTTCACTCATTTACATAGGCCAGATTTTCCATGACCTCAGCCTTGCATACAATGACATCCAACTCTTCCTTTGAAGAGATACTCCAAGTGAACCTCCTGCCTCAGCTGGAACTATAGGTAAGGGATATAACACTTCCCTACATTTTCTATTTGTGAGTATGAGATCAGGGCTGAGTTTGTCTTTCAGTTTTTCAGTCTTGTCTCTAAAATGGGACCTCAGGGAATCTGCCCAATTGGAATTTCCAGAGCATCAAAATATTATAGTCATCTGTGGGATATGTCATTGAGCTCTACTTAGAAAAATAACTTGTCATGGACTTTGTGGTTTGTCCAATCCTCAGGCCTCTATAATACATAGACAGTATGTCAGGGCTGTTTCACACATCCCTAGTGGAAGATCACCACAACTATGCATGGATCTCTTTTATCCTTGTCAGATTTGATTAGTTATTGTGTATCATATGTGTAGTATGACCTAACTCTTCAACGTGCATTGTGGCAAACAAGCCAAAACCTTGCACATATTTAGCATGGAATTTAATATTTACAGAAAAGTAAAGATAGGCTGATATTTCTCATGATCATCATAAATAACTGTATTTATGGTTTTCATGACTAGACACAGTGACTCACCAGATATCAATAGGGTATGTTCAGTGAGACACCTACTGTCTGCAACAAGCCTACACAGACAGACAAGTGATCTCTTATTAGTACCTTATTGATTACATTAATGGCTGAGATTCCAGTCACTAGGCTGACACAAAAGTTTAGATTTTGTACAGGATAAAACTAAATCTGTATTCCACATTGTAAAACTGCATAGAGATACTGAAGTAGGACTCTCTTTCTTCTTCTTCTTCTCCTTCTCCCCCTCCTCCTCCTCCTCATCCTCCTCCTCCTCCTCCTCCTTCTTCTTCTTCTTTTTTGAAACAGTTTCAATTTTTTACTCTCCATACAGTAATGGACCATCATAGCTCACAGAGACCTCCATCTCCTGGGCTCAGGTAATTCTCTTGCCTCAGACTCCCCAGTGCTTAAATTACAGATGCCTGCCTCAATACCCAGCTATTTTTTTGTTGCAGATTTCCTGGGACCATTTTTGACCTCACCACCCTATGCTTAGCCACCACTTCAGAGATCTAAGTTGAGATATTTCTCAAGTTCGATTTTGTGGCCAAAAGTGGTTCTTAATGCACCTAATTTTTGAAATTTGAAAGGTCCTTTCTGTTGGATTGTTCTAGCTTCAGAATTGGAGACCAGCCTCAGCACTAGTGAGATGCTCATCTTTGTAGACTAAAAAATGGCTGGATGTTTTGCAGGCTCTTGGTATGCCAGCTGAAGGAATAGGTTCACTGCATGAGAACAATTGAAGTGTACCGTGAACTATTATACCAGTGTACTCTGGCAAAAGCAACTAAACAAGACTCTGTGTCAATAAATAGAGTAAATCATTTGTATTGTAGTTACTCCTCATATTTCCCTTTTATAATATTTTATAGAGAAAGAGACCTAATTTATTTATCAAACTCACAGAAGTCCTGAGTCATCTACAGATCCAATTCTTGTGCCTACGTGATTTTCTTCCCTCAGCCTCCCAAGTAGCTGGGCATATGTGTGCATGTCACAATGTCTTGCTATTGTTTTTATATTTTACCACATAGGTAGTGTATAAAATATTCACCTAGAATAGATGTCAATGGGATGAATTATTCTTTCATAGGAAAATATTTTTCCGACAACCCAGATTAGTCAAGACTGCAGATTTTACACAAATTTGGCCTTTTCAGATCTTATATTCCTGTAGTCACTGTAAATTGCTGAGTGAATTCTTGATTCAAGTCAGGTTTTTATGCACACTAAAATAGTTAGATTCTACACTCAACCCCTTCTGTTGCACTTTTCAATCTGGACAAATATTCCTTTTCCCCAATCACTCAAAGACAAGGGATGATACAGCTCTGGATGACACCTAACCATCAGATCACCTGGAAGTATCCTAAGGAACCAACCACAAATCAACTTTTTCTGTTTCATTGTTCTCTCTTCTTCCTGGGGACCAAAATAAATATCCTCATTTGTGTATTTCTGTATTTCTCAGCCTACTGAACTTTCCTCCTAATTTCACTCAGGGAAACTGTACCCAGCAAAATTTCATTCTTTATTTCTTCCTTCCTTATTTTCTTCCTTACTTTTTTCTTATCTCTTTCCTTCTTTGATTCATTACTTTTCATGAGAACAACTCTCACTTTGTTCCCCAGACTAGAATTTCCATGAACTCAGCCTTGCACACAATGATATCTAACTCTTCGGTTGAAATGATCCTCATGCCACAGCTTCATGATTACCTGGAATTATAAGTAAGGAATACCACACTTTACTACCCTTTCTATTTTAATATAAAACCGGTGAAAGATTGGGGCTCAGCATTTTCTCTAACACAGGAGCTGAAGGGATCTGCAAAATTGGTATGCACAGAGTGTCTAAATATTGTAGTCATTTATAAGATAAGTTATTGAGTTCTACTTAAGAAATGAGCTGGCTCGGTGCCTGTGGCTGAAGCTGCTAGGCACCAGCCACATACACCTAAGGTGACAGGTTCAAGTCCAGCCTGGGCCCGCCAAATAAAAATGATGGCTGCAACCAAAAAATGGCCAGGCATTGTGGTGGGTGCCTGTAATCCCAGCTACTTGGGAGGCTGAGGCAGGAAACTCTCTTGAGCCCAGGAGTTGGAGGTTGCTGTGAGCTGTGATGCCATGGCACTCTACTCAGGGGGCTAGCTTGAGGCTCCGTCCCAAAAAAAAATAAAATAAAATAAATGAGTGATACCAGATTTTTAACACTGGATTTCCAGGCTCTTGGTCTCAATGATTTGATGAATGAATTGACGGACTATAGAATGAACAGTGAGGTTTTATTTATAGGTCAAAGAACCAAACCTCCTTACAGGGCAGGATACAAGTGTTACAGCTCTTATGAAAACAA
>CAUYTI010079174.1:0-12145 GCA_963575145.1 Galago senegalensis | reverse complement strand
TTTTTTTTTTTAAGAAATAGGATTGCGGCTCGGCGCCTATAGCTCAACCAGCTAAGGCGCCAGCCACATACATCTAAGGTGGCGGGTTCGAATCCCCAGCCTGGACCCGCCAAACAACAATGACGGCTGCAACCAAAAAATTGCCGGGCGTTGTGGCGGGCACCTGTGCTCCCAGCTACTTGGGAGGCGGAGGCAGGAGACTCACTTGAGCCCAGGAGTTGGAGGTTGCTGTGAGCTGTAATGCCACAGGCACTCTACCCAGGGGGACAGCTTGAGGCTCTGTCTCAAAAAAAAAAAAAAAAAAAAGAAAGAAAGAAAGAAATAGGATCGTTTAGCTAGGCACAGTGGCTCATGCTTGTGATTCTACCAGTCTGAGAGGCTGAGGGAAGAGGACTGCTTGAGGTCAGGAGTTAGAGACCAGCCTGAGCAAAGCCAGGCCTCAAAAATAGGCTTCAAAAATAGAACAATTAGGCCAGGCACAGTGGCTCACATCTGTAATCCCAGCACTTGGGAGACCGAGGCAGGTAGATTGCCTGAGCTCATGAATTCAAGAACAGCCTGAGCAAGAGCAAGAGTCTCATCTCTAAAAATAGCCAGGTGTTGTGGCGGGTGCTGGTAGTCCCCGCTACTCGGGAGGCTGAGGCCAGAGAATTGCTTAAGCCCAAGAGTTTGAGGTTACTGTGTGCTGTGATGCCACAGCAGTCTACCAAGTGTGACAAAGCCACACTGTCTTTTTTTCTTTTTTGAGACAGAGCCTCAAGCTGTCCCCCTGGGTAGAGTGCTGTGGCATCACAGCTTACAGCAACCTCCAACTCCTGGGCTCAAGTGAGTCTCCTGCCTCTGCTTCCCAAGTAGCTGGGACCACAGGTACTGCCACAATGCCCTTATTTTTTGGTTGCAGCCGTCACTGTTGTTTGGTGGGCCCGGGCTGGATTCAAACCCACCACCTTAGGTGTATGTGGCTGGCTCCTTAGCCACTTGAGCCACAGGCACCGAGCCAGACTGTCTTTAAAAGAAAAAAAAAAGTGGCTCAGCACCAGTGGCTCAAGCGGCTAAAGCGCCAGTCAAATACACCTAAGGTGGCAGGTTCGAATCCCCAGCCCGGGCACGCCAAACAACAATGATGGCTGCAACCAAAAAATGGCCAGGTGCTGTGGCGGGTGCCTGTGGTCCCAGCTACTTGGGAGGCTGAGGCAGGAGACTCGCTTGAGCCCAGGAGTTGGAGGTTGCTGTGAGTGTGATGCCACGGCACTCTACCCAGGGGGACAGCTTGAGGCTCCGTCTCAAAAAAAAAAAAAAAATTAGGCAGGTGTGATGGCACATGTACCTGCAGTCCCAGCTCCTTGGAAGGCTGAGGTAGGAAGATTGCTTGAGCCTAGGAGTCTCAGGTTGCTGGAGCTAAGCTGGCCATGGCACTTTAGTCAGAGCGACAGAATGAGACCATCTCAAATAAAAATGGAGATAGAGTCTTACTTTGTTCACTTTGTTGCCCAGCCCTCTCAAATCACTGGGCTCAAACAATTTCCTTGCTTCAGGTTCCTGAGCAGCTGAGACTAAAGGTGCATGCCACCACATCCGGCTAATTTTTCTTTTCTTTTTTTTTTTTTTTGAGACAGAGCCTCAAGCTGTCCCCCTGGGTAGAGTGCCGTGGCATTATAGCTCACAGCAACCTCCAACTCCTGGGCTCTAGCGAGTCTCCTGCCTCCTCCTCCCAAGTAGCTGGGACCACAGGCGCCCGCCACAATGCCCGGCTATTTTTTGGTTGCAGCCGTCATTGTTGTTTGGCGGGTCCGGGCTGGGGGTTCGAACCCGCCACCTTAGGTGTACGTGGCTGGTGCCTTAGCTGGTTGAACTATAGGCGCAGAGCCTGGCTAATTTTTCTATTTTTAAATTTTTTTTTGAGAGATGGGGGCCTTCCTATGTTGCTATGACTGGTCTCAAGTGATCCTCTTACCTCATTCTCTTAAAATGCTGGGGCTCGGCGCCTATAGCTCAACCGGCTAAGGCGCCAGCCACGTACACCTAAGGTGCGGTGTACCTTGAGGCTCTGTCTCAAAAAAAAAAAAATAAAATAAAATAAAATAAAATGCTGGGATTACAGGTGTGAGCCACCACACCTGGCCCCAAATCACTTTTTTTTTTTTTTTGAGACGGAGCCTCAAGCTGTCAACCTGGGTAGAGTGCAGTGCCATCATAGCTCACAGCAACCTCCAACTCCTGGGCTCAAGGGAGTCTCCTGCCTCTGCCTCCCAAGTAGCTGGGACTACAGGCACCTGCCACAACGCCCGGCTATTTTTTGGTTGCAGCTGTCATTGTTGTTTGGTGGGCTGGGGCTGAATTTGAACCCGCCAGCTCAGGTGTATGGGCTGGTGCCTTAGCTGATTGAGCCATAGGCGCTGAGCCAAATCACTCTTCTTCATCAGATCTTTTTTTTCCGAAACAGAGTCTCAGTATGTTGCCCTCAGTAGAGTGCGGTGGGTCACAGCTCACAGCAACCTCAAACTCTTGAGCTTAATTCTCTTGCCTCAGCCTCCCAAGTAGCTGGGACTATAGGTGCCCATGACGAAGCCCAGCTACTTTTTGCTATTATTGTCATTGCTATTTAACAGGCCTTGGCCAGGTTCAAACCCACCAGCCCCCAGTGCACGTGGCCAGCACCCTAACTACTGAGCTATGGGTGCTGAACCAACATCTGTTTCCTTTTTTGCAGTTTTTGGCCGGAGCCGGGTTTGAACCCACCACCTCCAGTATTTGGGGCCAGTGCCCTACTCCTTTGAGCCATAGGCACCGCACCCACATCTGTTTCTTTTTGGCTGTTTGTTCTAGTTTATAATTAGCAGACACCTTTACCTGTCCATTGTCAGTCTGGCCCACCATACAATGCTCCACCATGTCAGGCCTGTGGCTATTTTGTTCACTGTTGGGTGCCCTGTGGCTAGCTCAGAGGTAGTACTCAATAAAGGTAAGTTGAAATGGATGACTTTATTTATAGAAGTAGGATCAACATGCAGACAGTATGAACTAGCCTACTATTTTAGCTCCATGTAGCAGGCAGGGCTTAGCAGGAGGTAGTAGCCACAACAGTGTGTCTATCCAGCCAGCACCAGTCTCACTTCCAGCAGATAATGATGTTGGGGTCGTTTTCAAGTCGCTCATCCAGCTCATGGTAGCTCATGCCTGAAGAGGGTAGTGGAAGTGAAGTAAGTCAGTGGCCTTGTCTTGGCCACCCTGCCCTGATTCCATCCTGATTGCCCTTCCTGTCTCCACCTGTCTTGCAGCAGATCTCATCATAGCTGTGGCAGCCTGTGTAAAGTCGGGCAGGGTGGCTCCACTCCTCCTGAGACACCCGCACAGGATACTTCTGTAGTCGCCGAATGAGGTTCTTCATAAGCCCGAACTGGATCAACTTCCTAGGGTAAAGGTTGGGTGAGAGAGGTGTGATGCCCTAGCCAGGCCTCTTTAAAGGTAAGCTAACCCTTTTCTGCAGTCTCTTCAATTTTGTCTCAGTGGCTAGTCTGGCCTTCAAGCCCATCATCTCTAGGAAACCTCTCTAGACTGGCAGTGCCATGTGAATACACTTGGAATCACCCCCCCCTCCGTTCGTCCCCACTTCCTTTCTGACCCAGGGCTCCTGGCAGAAGTAGAGAGTCTACTTCCCTCAGGTAATCCCTTTATGCCACAGGAATTCCCTTCTGACCGTTCATCGACGTGTTGCAGTTGCTGGGGGTGGCGGCCAATGAGGTCTCGCACAGTAGTGCCAGGGCTCAGACTGCAGTAGAGCTGGAACACATCCCGGAGACTGGCCCTTTTGTGCCCTGTGGGTGCCAGGGTTCAACTTGCCAGGTGGCCCTGCCGTCCCCAAGATGGCCTTCCCCAGAGACTGCTACTACCTTGCTTGGTCACATAGGATAGACACGCCTCCTGCAGGGACTTGTCGTCTACCAGGTCCTGGACCTTGGGTGTCGGGCAGTACACATTGGAGTACTAGAGGGTAGCAGAAGGCACAAGGGCCTGAGTGAGGGGCTTGGAAACTGACATAGCCCTGGTCTGGCCCACCCACATGCTTTACTCTTCATTTAATTATGCCATACCCAAGACTCACCTACCTGGAGGATGGACACCAGTGTTACAACGCCATAGTACCTGAAAGAGATAGCTATGGTCAGCTTCTGAGGACCATGCCTTCCCAGTCCCCATATTCAGGGCCCCCTGGGCTCTTTTCTGGCTTGTAACCTTGTACTGTATATAAGTTTTTTCCCACTCACAGCAGGTTCTGGACAGCAATGCGCACCAGGTTGAGCTCCACATCTGCCTCAGCTGAGATCTTCTGGACATGACGGAAACCGTCGATGTAGGGCAGGATCTGAGCAGAGTGGGGGGGGAGGGTCAGAGGAAGTAGGGTGAGGCCAGGGCTCTGACCAGTCCCAGGTGATGCTCAGGGAGGGATGGCACACCTGTTGTGTAGTGAGGTCCCACTGTGAGTTGAAGAAATCCTCCTTGTCCTTTGTAAAAACAGGTACATCGTACTCCTGGGCCACAGGAGGGTCTGGACGCTGCTCAATCACCTTCAAGTGGATGGTGTTGGACTCATCTGCAGGGGCCCCACCCATATCCTCAGTACCACCTTTTCCAAGAGGCTCCTAGTTACCATCCAGGCCTCTCAGCATCCCTGAGACAGCAGGTAGCTCTGGATAGGGTTAATCTTCCTTTTTTTTTTTTTTTTTTTGAGACAGAGTCTCACTATATTGCTCTAGGTAGAATGCTGTGGCATTATAGCTCATAGCTACCTCAAGCTCTTGGGCTTAAGTGATTCTCTTGCCTCAGCCTCCCAAGTAGCTGGGACTACAGGTACCTGCCAGAACACCCAGCTGTTTTTTGGTTGCAGTTGTCATTGTTGTTTAGCTGGCTGGAGCCATGTTTGAATCCACCAGCCTGGGTGTATGTGGCTCGCACCCTACCCACTGAGTATGGGTGCCACCCTCAATCTTCCTCTTTTATGGAGTGAGAAATTAAGGTCCAGTGAGGGGAAGGAATATGCCCAAGGGGCAGAGCTGGAGAGCTCTACTGGCTCTCCCATCTTCATCATGCACTAGACCCTGGACATTATCACCTCAGTCCATGGCTATTTCCTGAGCACCAGGTCATTCATGAAAGAGCCTCAAGCTGTCACCTTAGGTAGAGTGCCATTGCATCACAGCTCAAAGCAACCTCCAACTCCTGGGCTCAAGTGATTCTCCTGCCTCCACCTCCCAAGGAACTGGGACCACAGGCACCCGCCACAACACCTGGCTATTTTTTGGTTGCAGCTGTCATTGTTGTTTGGCAGGCCCGGGATGGATTCAAACCTGCCAGCTCAGGTGTACATGGCTGGCGCCTTAGCTGCTTGAGCCACAGGTGCCGAGCCCATTCATGATTCTTGTTCTTCTCTCTTAACTTTCCTTTACCACTTTTCCATCCCTCCTCTACCCCTTTGCTGTTCTTGCAGGAGCTGAGCCATACCAATGGGGAGAGTGCACCGGCCTGAGGCATTTAGCTCCTCCAGCAAGATGGTCATGATGGGCACCAACTTCTGCTTGCTCTCCTCCGTGGACACGAAGCTACTCTCTAGCTGGATAGAGTACAGATAGCATTGTGGGTACATTCTAAGATCCCTGCTGGCTGGCTGCTTTGTCTGGGTCCTGAGCTGGCTAAGAGGGTCCCAATTCTGGGGAGCTCTGGAGTCATGGGAATACTTTCCCCAACTTTGCCTGCCCATACACCCAAGCCCATATCATCACAGACCTCCAGTGTGGTCAGGTAGCCAGCCAGCTTTTTAACGATGGGCTCCAGGGCACAGGTCTTGGCCTGGGCATCACACACGAAGCCCAGATTGAAAAGGAGGGCATTGCGGCTGTACTTCTTATGTTCAATGCACACGGGGCAGCCAATTAGCTTCTTTTCCATGGCTGTGCTGGATGGGTGGAAAAGAGTCAGGCCTGACCCCAAGCCTGTCCCCTCCTCTTGGGAATCCCCTCCACCCCCAGCTAGGGCCTCACACAGTGATGAGTTTGTTTTGCAGCTCTGGCTTGGTGATGATATACACTTGGACAGTGTCAAACAGCTCCCGGGAGATGAAGTCCTCAGGGACCTGAGGAGGGGAGTGTCAATAGGCTCTTCAGAAGACATGGGTACTGGGTGTACTACAAAGGGTGCCTTCCTCACCCCAGTCCCAAGCCCTGTTCTCCAGTGTTCTTTCTCTGCCATTCACTCAAGCCTACTACTACTTTATGTTTCCAAACACACGCTGCGTTCTCACCTGCTTCCTACCTTTTGCATATCCTTTTCCCTTTATCTGGAGCATTCTCTCCTCCCTCACCTAATTTCTATGCATCATTTAGGTCATAATCCAGGGATACTTACGGGTCACTCGCTTCACCTTTTATGGGACACAGCACCCTCCCCGGCCTCCTATAGGCTTATTTCCCAACAACAGTACTAATGTACCCTATGTCTTCCCTGCCATGCCAGGTGCAGGGGACATGGGTCTGAGTATCCTCTTGGCTCCCACGGTTGTCGGCGAATAAAGGAGTCACGTCCCTGTGTGTAGCAAGGGGATCTACCGCCGCCAGGCAGCCGGTTGAGCTCCCGAGTACGCCCCTCTCCCATCCCAATCCCGCGAGCTTGGGTGGCACCTGATAGGTGATCTTAGGTCCCAGCGTGGGATGGAACTCGCTGAAGAATATGCATTCTATCCGGCAGCTGCTGCCCATGACTCTAGCAGGCCTGGGTCCGTAGCTCTTCGTTCCTGGCGTGTGGAGACTCCCCAACTCCTGGGAACACCTGACCGAGATAGCCCGTAGGCCAGGGCCTTAGGGTCGCGCAGGTTTAAGCGCGCACACACAAGCAAACCCGTCTCTTCAATGGCGCCTGCGCAGCGCGACTCAGAGGCGTGGGCTCTACAGGGGATCGTCCCAGCAGGCCAGACGTCGCACCCGGAAGTGAAGTACCTCGGCGACGAAGTGGCGGTGCGCTGGCAGGTCCCCGAATATCCAGGTTTCTTCAGAGGGAACCACTGCATGAGGTCGGCGCTGCGGGTGAGGCAGCTCCCTAACGAGGAGGGACAGCAGGTCAACTGCACTTGGGGAGGCTGTGCGCGAAGGGATTCACACTTTACCAGCACTGGAGCTGGGACCTACAGTCCCCATCGTGTTCCACGCCCCCCCAGGTGGCGCTCACGTCGGCAACCGCGTGGTGCACGGTGGGATTTGTAGTTTATTACATGGCCTTGCGCGTCCTACCTGAAAGGTGGACCAGCGATTAGTACCGGTTCACATAAGGGTTCATGCTGACAGGCCACCGGTTCTCGATTGGCATGTTGTGACTATTGATGGTGCTGATCTTGGTACTGTTACTACCATAACTTCTTGGAAGAGGGTGGCATTCCTGTCCTGCAACCTTTTTTCCAGTGAGAGGAGTGGACAGTGGCCACCCGAGACCTTTGCCTACGCTAGTATGCTTTCAGGCTACAGCCACCAGCCCAGCTGACCATGGCACTTTCTGCAGAGACTGAGTCATACATCTACCGAGCTCTGCGCACTGCCTCTGGGGCTGCCGCCCACTTTGTGGCCCTAGGCTTTACCATCTTTGTGGCTGTGCTTGCCTGGCCTGGCTCCAGTAAGTAGAATTCATAGTTGACTTCTGGCAAGGGGGGTCAGTTTTACTGGGGATCAGGGGCAGTAGGAAGCCTTGGGCCTGACTCCTGGGAACAGGCCTGGCTGGCTGAGGGATATTCTATGCTGGAGGGATGAGTGGGTGGAGCAGTTGGGTGGCTCTTCCAGTCTGGCCAGGCCCCTCAGAGTACCTGGTTTTTCTTTCCTTGCCTGGATGCTTTATTTGCTGTCTCTTGGTTGGTTCTATTGAAGATGAGAGGGTTGCCAGAGGAGTGGCAATGCCTGGGCTCTGACCCAGGAAGGGGCCAGGAAGAACAGATAGGTGTGAGGTCAGTTTGTTGCAGCAAGAGGTGGCTCTCACTGTGGCAGCACCTCCTGGGGTGATGGGTTGCGGGTATCCCTTTCTCCTTGCCTCAGCCCCCATGAGTTCTCCTCTTCTCATTCTAGGCCTATTCTCCTGGCACCCTGTGCTTATGTCTCTGGCTGTAAGTAGTGGGACTGGGCAACTCTTAAGGGTGGGAGCATTGGCATGGGTGGTGGTCCTGGCAGCCTCTAATCCTCATTGACAGTATTCTTTTGGAGGAGTTGAATGCTTCAATTCCTGCCTGTGATGTATATCTGAGACTTGAACACAGAGAATTCAAGACCCAGGACAAATACATATTTGTCTAAGCACAAAATGAAGCTTTACCTACTTCTATCCATGAAGCTGAGAAATTGCATTTGGATATACCTCTGTTCTGCTATAGCTTAATTTACGGTGATGCACTTAATTTTCCCCTGAAACAGTGCACCCATATGGCCAGCTCTTGCCAAGAAATTGTATCCAGCCTCATGATAGGGAAACAAAGCTTGTGAATTATTTATGGCTGCTACAATTTAAACCCTCCTGTTTACTGGGTAACTTGGAAGAGATGACATTTCAGAAAGCACCTAGGAAGAAGTGTAGAGAGACACCTCTGTTTACTTAGGGCAAAAGTACTATACCAGATGGGGTTTTCCATCTCACCCACCAAATGTATAGTCTTGTCATCTCACCCACCAAATGTATAGTCTTGTCAATGGGGACATAATGAAAAAGGGGAATCAGTTCAGATTCACTGACAGCTTAGAAAGTTACCTAGATCCTTTTCCCTTTGGCTGGAGCAGCACACCCTCACTTGAGTTTCCCATCCTGTCTCCTCAGTTCTTCCTGATGACCGAGGCACTACTGGTGTTCTCTCCTGAGAGTTCACTGCTGCGTTCCCTCTCACGGAAGGGCCGAGCACGCTGCCACTGGGTGCTGCAGCTCCTGTCCCTGCTGTGTGCACTGCTGGGCCTCGGCCTTGTCATCCTCCACAAAGAGCAGCTTGGCAAAGCCCATCTGGCCACACGACACGGGCAGGCAGGGCTGCTAGCTGTGCTATGGGCAGGGCTGCAGTGCTCAGGTGGGGTGGGGCTGCTCTACCCCAAGCTGCTGCCTCGATGGCCCCTGGCAAAGCTTAAGTTATACCATGCTACTTCCGGGCTGGTCGGGTACCTGCTAGGTAGTACCAGCCTCTTGTTAGGCATGTGCTCACTCTGGTTCACTGCCACTGTCACTGGTGGGGCCTGGTACCTGGCTGTGCTATGCCCTGTCCTCACCAGCTTGGTCATCATGAACCAGGTGAGCAATGCTTACTTATACCGCAAAAGGATCCAACCATGAGTTTCCAGCCTAGGGGAAGTGTGGGAACTGACATTAAAAACCCCTGGACTCTCTCAGCTGACTCAGACACCTCAGGCACTGGATCAATCAGGAGGAGACCCATGTGTGGTATTTTTGCCTCTTATGCTGGAGTATCTCCCTTTTCCTTCTGTCTCCATCATCCGAGAACATATGGATCATGTATCTGGATGAAGTTTGGGTTGTGAGACTGCCTCTCAGCAATGCAGCTAATACTTGTACTGGAATGTCCAGAAATTTCAGGAGAAAAAAATAAAAGACTGAAAAGACCAATGGGAGGAGCAGCCCAGAATTAGGGATGGTTTTGTTGATGACATCAGCATTAGAAAACAAAACAGTTGGGCAAGATGGGGACCTTTCTGTTCCTGGTTGTTCAAAGGGCTGAAGCTCTTAGCACAAATCTCCAGCATCTGGCTAGTGAGCCTCCCATGCCACCCAGGGTTCTAGCAGGCTCTAGAACTGTAGTGGTAAATGATGCAGCTGTGTGTCCTTTCCATCTCCCAGCTACTCGCTATGCTGGAGTCTCTAGACTGTGGTAATACATAAGACACAGTGACAGGATGGGAGCTGGGCATGGGTTGTCTCCATAGGTGTCATAGACACCAAGCACTCTGTCTTGAAGGTGAAACATGGATACAAACAACTCCTTATGACAGAGAGGCCCTCAATCATTAGAGCATCTGGGCAGGGCCACCCTGACTGGGGATTAGAGGGGGGATAAAAAGGTCTGAGGTGATAGCTCTGTGAAGGTGCTTAGCAGTGGGCATGTAGGGGAATGGTAGTGAGGGTAATGGGCTTCTTATCCAGCTGGAATCACCATGGAGTCTGAGCCTTTGAAACCAGAATAAAGTTCCTGTCTAACTTTGCAGCTAAGTATGATGATGAAGGGTGCACAAGGTGGCTTGATAGGGCCCAGGAGTCATACTTCAAAGAACTGCTTTATTGATACTGCAAGGCTGGGCTTGGCTGCCTGTTTAAATGGTCCTGTAGAAAATACCTGGGAACTGTGGCTGTACTGATCCGGATGCAGTCACAGCCATAGCAGAGGGAAACAAGAAATCCCAACATGAACACAGTCTTTCTGGGGATTGGCTGGGATGTATAGCCTTGCACTAGCTGGGCCCCCAGAACATATTTGGCAAATCTTTGCCTTGGCTCAGGGCCTCAGCAACCAGTTTCAGATGTAAGGGCTGTCCCAAGAGCTGTGGCACCAGTGTCCTTTCAGCCATTTGCTTTGGGCTGTCTGATGAGGTACAGTCTACCTCAGATGGGGCCTGGACTGGCTGATGCTCTCAGGGACCCCATGTCTGGCATAGTGGTTGTCTGGAGTTGAAACCAGGTAAGAACATCCTGGGTAGTGTTGGTGAGAAACAGCAGAAGGCCATGGAAACCCCTAGCAGGCCTTCTTCTCTCTCCTCAGAGTGGCCAGTGCCCTGGAGTATGCTGTGTAGCCTTCCAGGGTGTCAGAGGGTGCTTGGGAGAGGAGGTGCTACACTCAAGGTGGTCTGGAGTTACAGCTTTGGGGTAGCTGCCTCAAAGGTGATTAGACTGGATTCTGGTGCAGACCCCTTCCCTGGGGGTGTAGGAACTTTGTCTGAGGCCAGGGTGTTGTCCACCTTTGCCCCAGCCTCCTCTTCATCATCATCCATGCTGGGCCAGACAGACTGGTCCTCCACTCTTTTCAGTCGCTCATTGAGGGCCTTCAAGGCCAATTGCCTGGGGTGAAAGAGAGGACAGGTCACTCTGGGTTTGGGCTTGGCTTATTCCTTGTACCCTTCTACAACAGTTTGACTCCTCCCCATATCACTTAAGACTTCTCCAAAATCCCATGTTTTCCCTTCTCCCTGCAGGACCTGGGGCTCTTCAGAGATTAGATTAGGGCCCCCTCTGCCATCAGAATGAGAACTCCAAGGCTACAGAGTCTTCCTTCCATTGCTCAGGCACCTCCAGGCTGAGAAGGCCAGCTAGGTGTCTGTCATATTACCCACCAGGCCAGTTACCAGGAAGGGTTCTGGGCAGATAAGTAGAACTGCCAAGTCCCTGGAGATGTGAGCTTGTCCCTGGCACTGGTATGACATCCAAGGAGAGGTTAATTCTCCCTCTCTCATGGTTAGGGGACTGTCTTGAGCCTCCTGGCAAGGTTTATGGGGAAGGCTGGAACTTAGCACTTCCAGAAAGCAGGATCAACTTGGGTCAGCCCTCTTCTCCTAACTGACTCTAATATTTTCCTTCCCAGAAGAATCCCCAAAGCCACCAAGACCTGTGTTAGAGCAGGAACTTAGTGGAATCTTTGCAGGAAGAGAAAGAAGAAACAGCTCACATGAGTATGGCACAGGCCAGAGTCTACTGGTACCATACAGCAAAGTGGTACAAAGTGGTACCCCCACTTTGGGGGAAGATGGGAAAGCCCAGTAGAAGGTATATACATAAACCTGGGACCCTGGCCCACATTTTCATGTAATACTTCCATTAGTGGCCACTGTGGGCTCCTTTTAAAATATTTTTTTATTTTTTATTTAATTTTATTTTTTGGAGACAGTGTTTTACTTTGTTGCCCTGGATAGAGTGCTGGGGTGTCATAGCTCACAGCAACCTCAAACTCCTGGGTTCAAGTGATTTTTTTTTTTTTTTTTTTGAGACAGAGCCTCACGCTATCCCCCTGGGTAGAGTGCCGTGGCATTACAGCTCACAGCAACCTCCAACTCCTGGGCTCAAGCGAGTCTCTTGCCTCCGCCTCCCAAGTAGCTGGGACCACAGGCGCCCGCCACAACGCCCGGCTATTTTTTGGTTG
>CAUYTI010079169.1:0-13312 GCA_963575145.1 Galago senegalensis | reverse complement strand
AAATTTTAAAGCATTGAAACACTTCCACAGGTTCTATACACCCTCTTCCTAAAAAAACTTTTTTTTCCTTAGTAACTTACCACACAATCTGTGAGTGTGCCCCATTTCTCAAAATGTTCTCTTAAACTATCATCTGTAGTTTCAAAGCTCAGACCACCAATAAACAGTTTTCTCAACTGCTCTGGTTCCTTTGGATCATGGCCCTGAGAAAAAGAATCAGTATATTTTAACTATGTTGTATAGTAGACGAATTGCTAAGAAAGACACACAGGCCTTAACCTACTACAAATAAAATCAACATCAAATTCCTGTAAAATTAACTTTCTCCAGTTAAAAATTTGACTAGGCATATGGACTGTTACATAAACTATATGGTGCCAAGGAAACCTACAATCAGCCTCTCAAATGCCAGTATCATTTCAGCTAAATTGAAATCCAAGACAATTCCATTATCAAAAATCCACTTTAAGCTGCAACTAGAAGTAAAAATTACTTGAGAAGTTGCTATTGAGAAGTTATTTTCTAAGACACTAAACTGTTGTAGAAGCAGTGTTCCATCCATGTCATTTCAAGTCTTCTCATTCTACATCTCAACAAGTGCTTAATTTTAAATGACAAAACTGTGATGGAATACAACTTAAAAGTTTTAAGTAGCAAATTCAGAGAAAGCCAGTGGTTTCAAGCAAATCCATGTTAAAATAAGCACTCCTAAGCTAAACCAGTCTTCTTCCCCCTCCCAAGAAGCCTACCACCAGTTATAGGATTCTATAAGCAATGTTTGTTATACGCTGCAAAACCAACACAATTTTCAGTTACAAGGATTTGGCTATTAGGACCTACAATTATAGCCAGTATTGCCTAATCGGAAAAACGGAGCACAAAACAGAAATAGAGATTTAATAAAAAATAGTAATTATGTGGCCTAATTGTTTTACAGCCAAAAGCCATAAGAAATTTAATAAACTACACGAACTACACGTAACGCATGCATTAAGATTTTGGTCATCCAAAGTCCTTAAATGAAGGGGCTCACATTTACATTCTAATGTCTTCCTGTGTCTTCTAGAAGTAGAGCTGTTAAGGCATTTAAAGTGAAGGGAAAGTCACATGCTAGAAAAAAATGTTAAAGGATTAATAGCCTAAAGCATTCATTCACTTAGCCTTATCTTTTCAACTACTGAACAAAGGCATTTGATTGATAACACGAAGTAAACGTGGCTGCTGTCCTCTAAGGCAAAAGTCCAGTACACCACAACCAAAGCCAACCCAAAGCGTGGGAAAACAGATCAAAATTTTTTTTAAGTTCTTAACATCTACAAATTCTGAAATACTAAGTACCTCACCCACATGACGATTTGAGAAACATAATTCTAAGTACTTTAGCAAGAATAGCAAATTAGAAAGTATTTTAAAGCAGCAAACTTTTGAAAAATCTCCTATTTCCAAGTGGATGCTGCGGAAAAAAGAACAGGCCAGAGAATTAATGAATTCTCGACGCTGAAGAGATCTGTAAAGGCCTAGAAACGCGCCGGCAGAACTTCAACGAAAGCACTACGCCCGGAACTTCAAGGCCATTTGCAGTATTTTCTGCCGGGCCGCCTCCTCCCACATCCCTCCAATCCCAGGCTCTCTCCCCGCGGCGAAGCGAGGCGGCGGCCATTGCAGGCCAATGCGCCATTTCGTAACACGGCCGTGGATCAATGTCAATGTGGCCGCCGCCCGCCCGCTCACTGGCCCGGATGTGCCTACTCGTCCCCTCCCCTCCCCCACCGCCTCCTCCCAACCGCTCCCGCCGAGGCCCGCCATGCCGCCCTCGGCCTCGCTTCCGAGACCGCGCAACCGGCGGGCCAGCTTCCCTCCCCAAGCCTCTCCAGCCACGCCGCGCCTCCGAGGGGCCGTCGGTGCAGCCGAAGGTGAAGGCGAGGCGGGCGAGGGACCCCCGAGGAAGCCTACGAGGCCTGCTCCCCCTTCCCCCCACCACCCGTCTTAACGCAGAGCGCGGGACGGCCGACCCAGTCCACCCGGCCTCCCCTCTCCCACCGAGCCAGGCCCCCCACGCCGGCCACTGCCCATCAACCCCCCTCTCTCCCCCTAATACCTCCTCCCCCCGGCGGCGGCGGCGACGGCCGGAGTCGGGCTGGGGGCGACCGGGCGGCGGTTTTACCTCCATTTTGAGACCGGACTCGCCTCTTCCAACTCGAGTTCAATATGGGACCGAGAGGAAGAGGCGGGGCCAGTCGTCACGTGACGCGCTTTCCGCGCGCCGCCGGCCTGTGGGGGAGGGGCAAGCTAAGAAAGGGGCGGGGCCGAGCGGGCGCGAAGAGGGACTGGAAGAGCAGGTTGGCGGGCGAGGTCGGAGGCGGTGGAGGCCGCGGGAGCGCGCGCGTCTTGCCAACTTCCCGTGGTGCACCGGGGCGGCTGACGCGACGTCAAGTCGGGCTGAGCCAATGGTGAGCACCCACGTCGGGAAAATGCCTCGTGACCGCGCGTCACCGGAGAGAAAGGCTTTTTCCTTTCTTCTCGCTCCTCTTCCCCTCCCCCACGCGGGCCTCTCGGTCTCCATTTCCGATTTCATTCTATTCCTGTGCCTAAAATAAAGCCACACCTTTCTTTCTTGTAATTTAAGGTTGCAAGAAATCCGTCTTTTTGCCTCGCGGCTCATCTCTGCCATTTCCATATGCCCCTGACCCGTGTCTGCGCCTCCGTCCTGAGAGGGCACGTACTGAAAATCCCCGCGACCGACATGTGCGAATCAGGGGCACCATGGACGGGCCTCAGCTGACACTGAATTGTACCCCTTAACGACCCGAGGCGGGACTAGGTACTCTCTGACCTCCGTAAATAAATATATCGGGACTATTTTCTAATGCTCTTGTTGATGTGAAAAGAGCTGAACTGTCTGGCGGGCAGAATTGAGTGGCTTGACAATTTTTTAAAGCGAGGTCGCCAGATACTGCTGTCTGTGAGCGAGTAACTTTTACCTTAATGTGGTCACCTGTGTCCGATTGTGTTGTGAAATACAATGAAAAGACGAATCAAGAACTAGAGATTCTAATCCTTTTTTCTACCTAGTCAAGTGATTTGATCTTAAAAAGCTTTCGTTTTACTTTTTGAATGAAAATGGAGGTGGCATTAAGTGATTTTCCAGCACCCAGGACAGCCACAAATTAATAATTTTTTGATCCATGTTTAAACAAACTTACTAATAAAAATAACCGTCATTGACAGGTCGCCCTTTACTGCTAGGAAGTACTTTATTTTAGTTTAGAAATCTGTTCGACCAACTTCTTAGAATTGAATTGATCCTCCCTTAGAAAGTTATAAATCCAATCAGTTATATTGTAAATTGTTTGAAAAAAGTTTGTGTTAACGGGGAGTAGCATGCTTGGAGTTTGGAAAAGGGGAGTGCAAAAAAGTAAGAATTTGTTAGGTAGGGTTTTTGTTAAAAAAATAATAATAAAGTGAATTAAGCCTTAAAAAGAGAATTTGATATTTAGCTACCCTTTGTCCAAGAAGGAAATTTTAGAAACATGAACAAAGAGTATCTGGCAGAAAGGCCTGAAGGTAATCTAGATGAAATAATGTTCAAACTGGCCTCCTTCTGTTTCTCTGATTCCATTATCACAAGCAAACTTTTATTTATGAATTCAGCTTAACGGGTACTCCAAAGAGCCAACAACAAACTTGAAAGTTTAGGAAAATGTATAGCCTTAGTGTCTGGTTAACATCAAGATTTTATTTTTCCCCTCAGGTTTTTTATTCTTTTTTTTTTTTTTTCTTATAGCAACATCAAGATTTTTTGTGAATCTGATTACTGAAATAGTCCTGACAACACGAGCAGTTCTGGGTATGTACAAAAAACGCGGTTAAAGACTGCTGTTAGCACCCAGGTACCCTATGAAACATTGCGAAGGTGATGAAGAAGAGTGATCACCTGGCTTCACATTAGGACATGCTTGTTAAGCACCTAGGTGTTTTCTAACCTAGTTATTCTAGTCAATAATTTTTATTCTTTCTTATTTGAATTGTGTTAAATTTTTATGTTAATTTGAGAAACAACATGGGATGGGACACTAAGTCCTTCCATCCAGTAACATGATATATCAGTCCATTCATTCAGATTTTTTTTGTCCTTCAATAAAAGGTGGATTCCTCCCTTTGGATTTGTTGCTCATTGTGACTCTCTGTGGTTTCTAGACAGTAGCTAATTCATGCCTTTGTTATGTTTACCCTTTAGCTCTGGGGGCTCATGGAATCTCAGATGCAAACATCTTGCCTCCAGTCCTTGACTTTGTAGCAGATGAACATGACCTACTGTCTACCCTTGTGTCCTTGACTCTTTGAAATAAGAAAGAGAAAACGGGGTGAGGACATGGGAAAGGGGGTCCTAGGGTGGGATGGGTGGCAGACAGACTTTATATTCTGTATCAGGCATCTCAGTATCTTTCAAATTATACAGAAAATGATAATTTTTGTGCAGTACTCTAGGATAAACTGGAATAAGGATTTGGAGGCATATAAATGATGGTCAAAAAAATCCTTAACATTTTCTTTAAAGTACATAATTTTGATTAAAAAATACAAAGTATTAAGATATTAAAACTTTCAAATAAAAATTTTCCATTTTTTTTTATAATCCACTTGAACTTGTTTCTGTGAATATATTTAGATATTAGGTTTTATGGTTGAAATGGCTTTATGCAGTTTTTGATCTAGATTTTTTTAATGGTGAACTCATATTCTGAATAGTCGTTATCATTGACGGACTCTGATTCACATAAGTAGGTGATAAAATATTTAAAGCCATTTTATACAACCATTCAAAATCTACAGCCGTAATTGTATGTAAAGAATCTAACAACTCTTCCTTTTCCTTTATTGACAAATGTAATTTCATATGATAATGCAAATGTATTTCAAACCAGATAATACAATTTTATAACAAGATTGTCAACATTATCAACAGCTAGCCTGGATGCTGTTAAAAGGGCACTGCTACAAAGGGATAGTAACAATTGCTATTTGTTAAAACAGGTATTAAGGGCATTACCTGGAGCTGAGCCCACCAGAAACCCCCACTCAGCCCAGGTTCCTTTGTCACTCACTAATAGACTACCTACCCCTTGAGGCTATTGCCATCCACCAATTTCATTTGCCAGCTGCCCAAGAAAAAGCCAATATCCAGAGATAGCAGGATTTAAAATGGAGAAAGAGTTTATTCTGCATAATGGTAAGCAGGGAGTCAGAAGTTTCTCAAGTCTGCCTCTCCTAGAATTGGGGACACAAGTTTTTTTTTTTTTTTCTTTTGAGATAGTGTCTCAAGCCCTGGGTAGAGTGCTGTGCTGTTATAGCTCACAACAACTTCCAACTCGTGGGCTCATGGGATCCTCTTGGCTCAGTTTTTCTATTTTTAGTAGAGATGGGGTCTTGCTTTTGCTCAGGCTGGTCTTGAATTCATGGGCTCAAGCAATACAACCCGCCTGGGCCTCCCATAGTGTCAGGATTACAGGTGTGAACCACTGCACCCAGCAGGGAGATAAGGATTTTAGGTACAGTTCCGTGGGCTTGGGATTAGACAATCAGGGTCTGCTAATTGGCTGGTTTCTTTTTTTTTTTTTTTTTTGAGACAGAGCCTCAAGCTGACCTCCTAGGTAGAGTGCTAGAGTGCTATGGCATCACAGCTCACAGCAACCTCCAACTCCTGGGTTCAAGGGAGTCTCCTGTGTCAGCCTCCCAAGTAGCTGGGACCACAGGCGCCCACCACAACACCTGGCTATATTTTGGTTGCAGCCGTCATTATTTGGCGGGCCCAGCCTGGATTTGAACCTGCCACCTTGGGTGTACGTGGCTGGCACCTTAGCCTGGAGCCACAGATGCCAAGTCTAACTGGCTGGTTTCAAGGTGGAATGAATGATTAGTCCTTTGGTATGGGCTGGTGTCTAGGCGAGTCAGTTATTGGAATGCAGGGCTTTGAGTGAAGGGTCTGAGATGAGTTGAGATAATTCCTTGGCCTGAGTGGGTCACTCAATGTACTGGAATGTAAGACCTGAAAGATATCTCAAAAACTGCTCCTACGGCAGTGCCTGTGATTCAAAGGAGTAGGGCGCTGGCTCCATATACCAGAGGTGGCAGGTTCAAACCCAGCTGTGGCCAAAAAAATAAAAAACCTGCTCCCATGCCTAGGTACTGAACAGGTGATGTTATTTAAGGAGAAGAGTTAAGAATCTTTAAGGCTACCAGCTGTGCCCTCTAGCATAGCAACTATAGAGAAGCAAACAAGGGAACAGTGACTATTATCAAGCCAAGGAGGGGACAGTGGCTGATTATTATCATTGCTTCAGCTAAGCCTGTTCCTTCACAGAGTTTGACTGTTATTATTTTAGCTAAACCTGCTTTTCCACACTATTTTGGGACCCTTCCCCTACTTCTCACCTTGCATACCTACATCAGTCTTTAAGGGTGGGTTCAAGGCTGTGTGCTGTACTCTTGGGCAAGGGCATAGCACAAGGATCAAAAACTCCCATACATTGGCTCCAAAGTCTCTGGTTTGGGATAGGCAGTGGCAGCAGGTGTGTCTTTGGACAAGCACAGGCAGCAGAAATGTAAAGAGCTGGTTGTTGTCCACAGTGCTTGTTGCTGGGTTGGCATACACTTCAGACCACTCTGCACTGGCTGCCCTGAAGAGCCCTAATAAGCCTACTGGAGACCAGATGTCCTGCCCGCAAGGGCCTCTGGCCATCCTAATCCCTTTTCACTGTTCCATTACAGGAAGGGGCTTTTTTTTTTTTTTTTTGCTGCTGTTCAAGATTCCAGCATCCCAAATTAACCCATTTAGGAAGCATTGTCTGGATTGTGTGCCTTACTGTATGAATTATGAAACTGTTTTGCATAGTAAGGAGTTGATTTTTCTAAGCAAATTATGGTAGAGTCAGAATTGAAAGAGCATGGACATTGAATAAAAATATTGCATTTTGGACAGGAAGAAGGTAATTCTTAGGAGGGAGGAATTATAACAAACTATAAGCTTTGTTATCTGCTACCATATTTAGAATCTGCCAATGGTTTTATTTTCTAAAATCTTGCTTTTTAAATAAGGAGTATATAACATCAAACAAAATAAAAATCTGTCTCCCTAAACCCTACACCAATTTGACCACAGTCAACAATTAAGTATATATCCTTTTACCTTTTCTTCTTGGCCCAATAAATATTTTAAGAACATACAAAATATATATCTAACTGTCCAGATTGACCTGAAATTCTCACCCACCCACTTCCATCACAAAGTTATTTGTTGAATTCTTACTATGCCAGGCAAGGATCAGTATTGGAAATTCATTATACTAATGTTATTGAAATACTTACCACGTACCTTGTACTGGGCTAAGTACTTTATGTTTCTGATCTTATTTAATTCCCCTAAACACCTTGTTAAGAAAGTTCTATTTATTATTATTTTTTAGATAAATAATCTAAGGCTTAGGGAAGTTGAATAAATTGACCAATATTATATAGGCCCTATGTCTAAGGTGCTGAACATTCTAACATTCTTTTTTTTTCTTTGAGACAGAGCCTCAAGCTGTCCCCCTGGGTAGAGTGCCATGGCATCCCAGCTCACAGCAACCTCCAACTCCTGGGCTCAAGCGAGTCTCCTGCCTCTGCCTCCCAAGTAGCTGGGACTACAGGCACCCGCCACAATGCCTGGCTATTTTTTGATTGCAGCTGGGCCTGGGCTGGATTTGAACCGCCTGCTCAGGTGTATGTGGCTGGCACCTTAGCTACTTGAGCCACAGGCACCAAGCCTTAACGTTCTTTTATTTATTTAGTTGGTTAGTTTTTGAGACAGCGTTTTACTATGTCACCCTCAGTAGCAGCTCACAGCAACCTCAAACTCTTGGGCTTAAGCAATTCTCTTGCCTCAGCCTCCCAAGTAGCTAGGACTTACAGGTGTCCACCACAACGCCTGGCTATTTTTTTTTTTTTTGTTGTCATTGTTTAGCAGGTCCTGGCTGGGTTTGAACCCACCAGCATGTGGTTGGTGCCCTAACCATTAAGGTATGGGCTCAAGCCTACATTTTAACATTCTTTAAGGTAACCTTTTCTCTTTTTTTTGTTTTTTGGGGTTTTTTTTGTAGTTTTTGGCCAGGGCTGGGTTTGAACCCCCCCACCTCCGGCATATGGAGCTGGCGCCCTACTCCTTTGAGCCAAGGCGCTGCCCAGGGTAACCTTTTCTTAAAAGATTTTCTATCATGTGGAGGGAGGGGTGAGGGAAAGGAAGAGCAGAGCAAGGGAAGGGGGAGTGGGGTGTTGGTGTGTGCCACACCTTTTGGGGGCAAGGCACAAATTGTAAGAGGGATGGGGGACTTTACCTAACAAATGCAACCAGTGTAACCTGGTTTCTTGCACCCTCAGTGAATCCTCAGCAATAAAAAAAAGAAAAGAAAAAGATTTTCTATCATGTTATCTATTATCTGCCTTGATCTACATTTATTTTTTTTTTTTTGAGACGGAGCCTCAAGCTATCCCCCTGGGTAGAGTGCCATGACATCACGCTCACAGCAACCTCCAACTCCTGGGCTCAAGCGAGTCTCCTGCCTCAGCCTCCCAAGTAGCTGGGACTACAGGCACCCGCCACAACGTCTGGCCATTTTTTGGTTGCAGCCATCATTGTTGTTTGGCGGGCCTGGGCTGGGGATTCGAACCCGCCACCTTAGGTGTATGTGGCTGGCGCCTTAGCCGCTTGAGCCACAGGCGCCGAGCCTTGATCTACATTTTTAAATCATGTTTCCAGGGACGACTACAGTGCCTGCCTCTGCAGTAGGCAATTTGTTTATTTATTGTTGAATGAAATATTTTGTGTCCCCTTCAGTACCCTGCAAGATCTACTGCATAATTTGTGGGGCTTATTGTAGGGCTCCTTGTTCAAAAATTATTAAAAATTTCAAGGCAGTGACCTCAGAGTAAGGCAGGCCAGGACGTTTCAGAGTACAGGGCTCTGTGTGACTGCAAAGGTCATGTGCTCATGAAGCCAGCTAGTGCCCAGTGCAGTGCCCTGTCTAGAATAGGCTCTTGGTCTCTTTGGAGCAATTTTTTTCATTTGCCATCTTGTGATTTACCTCCACTTCCTCATCAGCCACTCATTACTTGAATGTTTGTAACCTAGTTTCTGCTACAGGTTACAGAAATTCTTTCTCCTAAGTCACAAATGATTATTTAACTGTCAAGTTAATTTTCCTGTTCTTAATGTTAATCCTCCCTGAACCAAGAATTCAAACAACTGCCTATCCTTTTTGATGTTTTCTTCTGTCTTTGTTAAGGACATTGTCTTTCTTCAATGTCTTTATTAAGGACATTGATTCTTCTCTTCCTTTTACTGCTGTCTCTGCTTCCTTCTGGATCCTTCTCTCTTTTATTTATTTCTTTCTTTTTTTTGCAGGTGTTGGCCGGGGTTGGGTTTGAACCTGCCACCTCTGGCATATGGGGCTGGCGCCCTACTCTTTGAGCCACAGGCGCTGCCCTCTCTCTTTTATTTCCTCTCTTCTTTTTCGTAAGTTTTTGGAACTTGAGGTATGGAATCTCCTGAGGGATTTTGTGAAAGGCACCAATTGTTATTTGAGGAGTGGCCACTTTTCCTGGGGAATTTGTACATCCCTCCCTGAAGGCTGAAGTAGTAGTCAGGTCTGATTAGAGTGTCGAGATCTGTCACTCCCTCCTCCCAACACACTCTGCCCCAATAGGCTGGTGATTTAGAGCTTAAGGAGGTAATTCAGTAGAAGTATTAGTGAGTCATTCACAATGATTATGTACTCTTTCGGACAAGTCCCAACTTGGAAGTTTGGAAAAAGCTAAAATCTTTTTATTAGGTACTTTACAAATGACTTCCATGTAATAGTTTGATTACGTAAATTTGTTATGCTTTTAATTTACTGACTTGTTTTTTGTTAGAGGAGTGTTAGCTGTGACCTTTATGATTGATGGGTGAGGAAAAGGTATACCTTTCTGCCCCTACATAAGGAAGAAAGAAGTATGATTGAAATAAATGAAATTAACATCTGAATTGACTTAAGAGACCTTTCATCACATTAGTATTTTTCCCCTTATTTTTATTATAGAATATTTTCCCCCACACCCTAGAAATTTTTTTAAATACAGAAAAACTGAAAGAATTACACAGAAATTACCTTTGTACCTACCAACTAGATTCAACAATTAACAATGTGCCATAATATGCTTTATCTACCTGTATGGAAATACAATGCAGACATCATGACACTTTTACCTGAATACATTAGTGTGCATAACCTAAAAATAAGAACATTGCATAGAATCACACTGTCATTATCACACATGAGAAAATTAATGTTTTTCTAACATCTAATATCCATTCCATATTGAAAGATTCCCAACCACCCCAAATTTCTTTATAACTGATTTATCCAGGACTGAAACAAGTGTTACATACAGATATGTTATTTCTTTAGTTCTTTTAACCTAGAATAGTATTCTACCATTTTCTCCATGAAACTGACCTTTAGAAGAGATCAGAAGGAATAAATTGTAATTTTTGGCTAGTTTGATTGTGTTCTCCAGGTGCCATGTAACTTGGTTCTCTATCTCCCACATTTCCTACAAATTGGAAGAGAGGGCCAATAGGGTGGTGAGTTTCAGATTAAACATATCTAGCAAGAATATATCAGTGATGATAGATAATGTATAGTTCGGATTGTGTTACATCAGGAGGCACATGATATCAGATTGTCTCACTATTTGTGATGTTAATGCTAAATTTAATCATTTAGTCACTTAGAGTTAAGAAGACAATCACTGCATCTCTCTTGGTGAAAGTCTCAGTTATAATTAGAAAATAATCTGTAAGATGGTAATTTAGTCCCATACAAATATCCAACCCCTAAACAACCTTTCCCACTATGTGTTAACATTCTTTTTTTTTTTTTTGAGACAGAGCCTCAAGCTGTCCCCCTGGGTAGAGTTCCATGGCATCACAGCTCACAGCAACCTCCAACTCTTGGGCTTCAGTGATTCTCTTGCGTCAGCCTCCCAAGTCATTGGGACCACAGGTGCCTGCCACAACACCCAGCTATTTTTTGGTTGCAGTTGTCATTAATTGTTTGGCAGGTCCAGGCTGGATTCGAATCTGCCAGCTCTAGTGTATGTGGCTGGCACGTTAGCCACTTGAGCCACAGGCGCTAAGCCTGTGTTAACATTCTTGATCATCCTTGACTGTGTTATTTTTTCACCGAGGATGGCAAAATGGTGACTTTTCTAACTGTATCATTTCTTCTATGTTTATTATCTAGTGTTTGTAAAAAACATTCTCAACGTGGACAAAGCAGAGAAAAAGAACAACTTTTCCTCACCAAAGTAGGAATTATTATTCCTCCTTAAAAGGAATAATAATTTTCATAATAAGAAGTTAGTGTGGTTCGGCGCCTGTGGCTCAAGCAGCTAAGGCGCCAGCCACATACACATAAGGTGGCGGGTTCTAATCCAGCCCGGGCCCGCCAAACAACAATAATGGCTGCAACCAAAAAATGGCCAGGCATTGTGGCGGGCACCTGTGGTCCCAGCTACTTGGGAGGCGGAGGCTGGAGACTCGCTTGAGCCTAGGAGTTGGAGGTTGCTGTGAGCTATGCCACGGCACTCTACCCCGGGGGGACAGCTTGAGGCTCTGTCTCAAAAAAAAAAAAAGAAGAAGTTAGTGTAATGGTCATCTTCAGTGGTGACAAATTCTCTCTTTCTCTCTGTTTTGGTATCAGAATAGATTCATGTTTTTTTTTTTTTAGTGAATTGCAGTCACTACTGCAGGTACTTTTTTTTTCTTTGAAACAGTCTCACTCTGCCATCTTGGTTAGAGCACCATGGTGTCATCATAGGTCTAGCAACCACAAACTCTTGGGCATAAGCCATCCTCTATTCCCTCAATCTCTCGAGTAGCCACAATACCCTGCTAATTTTCCTATTTTAGTAGACATGGGGTCTCACTCTTGTTCTGGTGTTCTCAAACTCTTGGGCTCAAGGAATCCACCTGCGTTGGCCCCACAGAGTGCTAGGATTATAGGCGTGAGCCAACATGCCCAGCCTATTGCAGGTACTTTTCAATTTCATTAATCAAAACAAACTATATCGCTGAATTTTAGGCAATATATGGAAGAGATTTGGGGATGAAGAGAGGGAGAGAATAGCCTCTTTCTAAGTAGGCTACTGTTACTATTGAGATTGTTCCTTGGAGTCAGCCAGCCCTGGGCCATCTTGACCTGGGGAGTGTTCTCTTCATATTTTAGCCCCAGATTCACCAAAAGCCCCATTATTTTTCAGAATTTATCGTCTGTGAGAAAGCGAACTTGTTTGAATATTTGGCTTATTTGTAAAGTAAGAACTACTTTCTTATCTGTGTAGGAAGAGTGAAGGTAACTATGACTCAGATATTATTAATTAAAGGGAAATTCTTATCAGTGAAAGTGTGGAATATTAAATGAGGAAAAGACCTTAGTGTGAACAATGGCATGAGACTTCTGATTGAGATGTGGAAGAGAATAGATCCATGGGGCCCTCCGCACACACACTTAGCTGGCTTATGCTTTGTTCCCTCACGTGCTTCTGAGCTTACCTTGACAAGTATCCCAGAGCTTTGAGTTATCTTAGCCTCCCCAGGGATATCTATGTCTTAAGAAAGTTCTGATAATCATACCTCAATGCAAAAAAACCCCATTTTTGAGTGGTGGGAATTTGGGTCACTGGAACAAGTCAGTGGAGGAGTTTGATTTTGAGCAAAGACTCTTTCAACTAGTCACAGTGTAATAGCTACTTCTATTGTGCAATACAGATCTCTGGCCCTGGCTGCAGTCCTACCGCTACAGCAGTGAATGAAGTAGAAGGTGAGGATTAAATTACCCTGAGTGGCACTTATGGAATCTCCTCTTGTAATAGCAAGGACAAATGCCTTCATACTGCTGTGAATATAGTAATAATCAAAGGACATTGATGCGGGAAATTTAAATACCATTCTATAAAGGTTCAAAAGAATGGAAGACATTTAAGATTGCCAGTCTTTTTAATAACCTCTTCCAACCCCTTTCCATTTTATATACTTGGATTCCCATTTAGAATTTAGGATACTTTTGCTTTATTTGCTGATTTTAAGTTCTTTGTATTTTTTTTTTTTTTTTTTTTTTATTTTGTTTTAAAAATTAACATTTAAAAAATTGTGGGGTACATTGTGGGTTTTTAACAGCCATAATTAAAAAATACCAAAAAACTGGAAAACACAGCCTTCATGGAATTTTAAAAGTAT
>CAUYTI010079166.1:0-12260 GCA_963575145.1 Galago senegalensis | reverse complement strand
CCAAAAAATAGCCGGGTGTTGTGGCGGGCACCTGTGGTCCCAGCTACTTGGGAGGCTGAGGCAGGAGACTCGCTTGAGCCCAGGAGTTGGAGGTTGCTGCGAGCAGTGAAGCCATGGCACTCCACCCAGGGTGACAGCTTGAGGCTCTGTCTCAAAAAAAAAAAAAAAAGAAAGAAACAAACAAACAAACAAAAGTCCACAGGGAACAAATCCAGTCTTGATTCAAGACCAGAAGTCCACTAGAAAACCATATCTGAATTCCTGCTTCCAAAGGTCATAAATACTCTTTTTATATGTCCCAAGTTGGCAGACCCATTTTAAATGTGAACTAGCTGTAGTTTGACCACTTCCAAGGAATATGTAGCGTTTGGTCTCATCTTTTCCTGCTGCTGGACACCAGCTGAAGGAGTGGTCCTTAATTTCTTTTCCTTTCTTGTCTCAGAGAACTACCAAATCTGAGAGTACATAAAGCTTTCCTTCTATTTTCAAAATTTAATATAGAGACAGGGGCCTCACTTTTGCTCAGGCTGGTCTGTAACTCCTGAGCTCAAGGGATCCTCCCATCTCAGTCTCCCAGAGTGATAGGATTACAGGCATGAGCCACTGCACCCTGCCCTATAAAACTTTACCTTTAAGCTGTAGATAAGACTGCTGTTTTCCTCCTTTTAAGTTTATGGCTGTTGGGCCATAACCTTATCGGCATGGCATATCTAGATTCAACTTTCAGCTTTCTCTCTGGTTTTTTTCCCTCTTTTTTTTTTTTTTTTTTTTTGGTACAGACAAGGCTCTTTTGTTCAGGCTGGAGTATAATGGAATGATCTTAGCTCACTGCATCCTCCAACTCCTAGGCTCAAGTGATCCACCTACCTCCCACTCCCAAGTAGCTGGAACTACAGGTGCACGCTACCATGGCCCGCTAACTTTTCTTCTTTTTTGTAGAAATGGGATCTTGCTATATTTATTGCCCTGGCTGGTCTTGAACTCTTGGTCTCAACAATCCTCCCACCTCAGCCTTGCAAAGTGCTGTAATCACAGGCATGAGCCACTGTGCTTGAATTTAAGAAAAATATCTCACAGTTCTAGTCTATAAGGCACATGTTTTTTAATCTTCCATATGCCATCCAGTCATCTGAGTGATACATTTTATTTTTAGTACATTGGACAGAAACTATGTGTTATGGTAATTGTATTGGTTGAGGTACAGGCTGAGATGCCATAAGAAAGAGAATCAAAACTATAGAGATTCAAACAAGACAGGAGTTTGTTCCTCTCACACAAGCCAGGCATCATCCACAAACCCAAACCAATGGTACTTCCACCATACCTAACTCAAGGTTCCATGCAAAAGAGAAAAGAGTGGCAATTAGAGCACCAAATTTCTTTTTAAGCAAGTGGCATGGAAATGATACATACCACTTTGAATCCTGTGGGCAAAACTTGGCCATGTGGTATAACTGGCTTCAGGGAGTCTAGAAAACATTCTTGCAATGGGCAGCCCTGTGCCCAGATGATTTCTATACTATGGAACCAGAGAAGAATGGGTAGCTGTGGCTAACTTAGCATTTTGCCAGATAGCATTCTGCTACAGTGGTGAAACTAAGATATGACCTGTCCCCCAGATTTTACAAGGAAAATTGTACAGGAAAAATTACATGATTAAAATGAGCCACCTCATTTTCTGGTGAACTCGGAAGCATTCCTCTTAAATCAACACTCTGGCACATGCCAAATAGTCTCCTGTTACATTCTCCCAGGATAGGTAGCCATGCTTAAAACTACTTGTCACCTCTGTAGTACCTCTCTTTCAGAGTCCTTTACACAATTATTGAAAACTCAGACCCTTGCCCTTGGGAACCATGCAGATGGATAATCAAGCATTTCTTTCCTTTCCTCCTAGGACACACTTGAAATGTGCTCTAAGGATCAAGAGTTTAAAAGCATCCTCTTTTCTCTGTGCTATTTCCATGCCTGTGTTGCTGGGAGGCTGAGGTTTGGCCCACAAGGCTGGAGCCGAAGCTATCCTTTCAATCTTGGAGACCTCACCATTTGTGCCAACATCCTCTATAACTACTTAGAAGCAAACCCTAAGGTAAGTGCTAGTGGTCAGATAAGCTCTTTCAAGGAATTTACTAAATCTATCCGTTTGGGGGTGTTATCAAAACGGGCCATAATTTTTCTTTGGAAGCTATTATTGAAATAGGTGACACTAGAGAATGCATCCTCTGCCAAGTATGAAAATAAACCAGATCAAAGGTTTTCTAGCAGTGGATGCTCAGACTTGCTAAGCTGGGTCAAACCAGTTCTACATCAGCAGCTTAGTGCAAAAAGAAAAAAAAAATGTCCTTCATTATGTTAACAAAAACAGTGGTTTACATGTGCGTGTATGCCAGATTCATTAGGCAGGTAATGAAGCATTTGCACAAATGTAATTACATACAGCAATTCTGACAGTTCGTAACACTGCATTAATAATCACTACAATTATTTCTGATGATGGAAGCAATTTACAGCGCGTCACATGTGTAAATAATGGTGCATTTTCTGCATATGTCATTATTATGTATTAAGGATGCCACCTTGTTGTGACTTTCTCAGTAATGTTCCCCTTGATTTGAAGTTAAAAGTAGATGAATGATTCTATTTAGTAGCTAAAATGTGTCTTACAGATGGGAATAGGAAAGCTTCATCAAGAACATTTGTATAAACTCCTATAGGCCCAATGATTGGATTGCAAAAGGGGAAAAGCCCTCATTCCTAAGAGTATTCTGGCTTAATCCTCACAAGGGAAACCTTTTTATTAAGTTGAATGTGATAGAATTTGGATATATAGGTCAAAACCAACCAGATGTTGGTCTGGGCCACAGTTTCTATAAAGGGCCTGCAAAATCACCCCTCTAGGTTTCTAAGTAGAAATGGTTGTTTTATGTTTTTTCAGTAACCATTGTTATGATTTTTGTTATCAAAGTTTTTTCAAGCTTCAGTGGTGATTTGCCTGCTGTCAGAATATAAATCTTGATATATAATATGGCCTTGCTCTCCCTTCAAATTTTGAATGTTTATTTATCTAAAATAAATGTCTTTAATATGTGATGATCAATATACTATATCCTTTTTAATTTATAAAATTGAAAGGTGATTCTGTATACTTGGAGCATATTTGACCATTCTGATAAATAATAATATTTATGTGCTATCTCAACATGTTGTATTTGAACTGTTGCACATAAAATTTATTATTATAATAGGTCTAGGTAGAAAAAGAAATAAACCATTTAATACATTTAATTCAGGTCCTTCATAATGGTCCCATGAGGCTGAGACCAGGAAAATTATCCTGTTTCAGCTAAATCCTGTATAATAGCAGTCCCCAACCTCTTTAGCACAAGGGACAGGATTCATGGAAGACAATTATTCCAAGGATGGGGGGGAGTGGGACAAGAGGCAGAGCTGATCCAAGTGGTGACCCAAGTGATGGGGAGCGGCTGTAAATACAGATGAAGCTTCACTTCTTTGCCTGCCTCTCACCTCCTGCCTCTCATCTCCTGCTGTGTGGCCTGGTTCCTGATAGGCCACAGACCTGAACCTTTGTGGCACAAGGGATTAGTTTCATGAAAGACAATGTTTCCACAGGGCAGCAGGAAGGGGTGGGGAGTGGGGCAGTAGGGGGCTCAGGAGGTGGAGCTCAGGCAGTGATGCTGTGTGGCTGGGTTCCTAACAGGCCATGGCCCATACCAGTCTGCAACTTGGTTTGGAAACTGCAGCTCTACACAGTTGAGGTAGAAATGAAAAGGAGGAAGAGGACAGCTGACCCTTGAGCTTGTTTCCAGCTCTCACATCTTGAGTCTTGGCAACACCAGCTGGCCAGTTGAGTTGTGCTGTATCTTGCTTCTTCTCCCACTGGGGTTCCCAGACAACACAACCTTAGGTGATTAACACATGCTCATGTCTCTCGGATGTCCTGGCCTGTGTCATTGGCTGAACATTACAAAGGAAGCTTTCAGAATTTGGGAATTAAATTAGTATGTGCACATAGTTTGGTTGTGCAAAATACCCATTTCAAGAAAGTATATGTAAAAAGCGAAGACAAGGGTTTGGGGAAAGAGAATAAATTATTAAAAGAATAGATCCCTAGCTGCATACAATCTTAAGGAAGCTACAAATCAAATACTAGAATGTACTGCAGGCATTGAGTGTATTCAGAAAGAGAAATAAGATTGAGAAGTCTGTTTCCCATCCATTCCAGCTGCTTGGAAGGCAGGCTACGGAGCGGTACAGAGCGCACGTTTCCTTTTCATTCACATTAAACCAGCTTTAAAAGAAAGACATATTTGAGCTCCATTTATTCAAATTCAAATAAACTCGCAGCAAATATATTGGAATAGTTGAAGCAATTTTACTTGTTCTGTTCTGTCACATCACGCAAGGAGTGAAGGCTATAATTATGTTTTTACTTGAACTGCTGGGAGGCAGTATACTGCCCCCAAGGGTATAAAGGTTCCTGTCTAGAAAGGTTTCATCACACACTGGCATGTTTTGCAAACCTAGAGGAAGCTAAAGGGGAGCAAAGAGTCTTCAAACCCTGCTAAGCCAAATAAAGGGGAGAGACAGCGATTACTTGTATAAAACCTGGTGCAGCATTAGTCAGTAGGGCCATCAGGCCATGAACCAAATCCTCAAATCCATCTGTAGCAAGAGGATTTGTTTGTCTGGACTTCTGAAAAAGTGACAGAAGTCTAAATACCCAGGCCACTAGTTGTCCCAGGCCCCCAAATTCAGAGTGTGTGGATGTTTCTTTCATTTCCTGAATCAGATAATAAAAAGTGATACAAATCAGACAATAAAAAATATGTACTGCTTCAGAGACCCTGTGAACCACCATTCTTTCACTTTGGATGAGAGTTTGGTCGGACAAACTTTCCCTGCACAAGGTCTCCTAGGAATAATTCATTTTCCTCCAAAACCGTCATTAAAAGATCAGTGCTAGTGAATTTTTCCTGAATGCATTGGAAAACACAGAAAATAAATTCTCCTAAGAAATTCTATGCAGAAACTTAGACAATTTCTGAACCACTTTGAATGCTCCTTTTGATGGGGGCTTGAAGGGCATCGTGTTAGAGGGGCATGGGCCACCCCCTGGCTTCTCTGTGGCAGATACCCTGGGTGCAGAAGTGAACATTATGTGATTTTTCCCCCCAAGGTCCCTTGGGAAGACCTCCGTTATCTCTTTGGTGAGATTATGTACGGAGGCCACATCACAGACGGCTGGGATCGCAGGCTGTGTCGGGTGTATTTAGAAGAATTCATGAACCCCTCTCTGGTAAGACATGTGAAAGTTGATTTTCCTGAGGAGCTAAATCTGAATTTTCCTGATTTTTAAAAACTCAGTTCACTATATGAATAATTCGTACATGTTACTGAGGATTCTCAGCCTTTTGTGAGTTTTTCCTGGCCTGCCTTCAAGGGGGGTTTGGAAATTTGTTAGAAATGCAAGATCTTGGGCCTCATCCCAGACCTAATAAGTCAGAACCTGCAGCCTAACAAGCCTTTCCTGGGTGAATTCCGTGCGCAGAGTGGGCCAAGGCGAGGCATGCCTCTCACACAGACTGGCGCAGGGGTCATTCTAACAGCCCTGGGAGGTATGGGGAGCTGGCGCTCTTACTCCATTTATATGCCAAGACACTGAGAGATTGTGATTTGTCCCAGGCCACTAGTTGGTATGAGTAAGAGCTGTACCCAAAATATACGTCTCTTGGTTTCTGTTCCAGAGATTATTTCATTATAGGGTTTTTGCTTGTCACAGAAGGTGTGGAATATCCCAATTGTTGATTATTGACACCTTACTAAATACGTGCTTAAAAAATGTGGCAAGTATGCAAGGTGATGCATTTATTGATTAGCTTAATTTAATCATTCTACAAGGTAAACATGTATCAAGACATCGGAGTCCAAAATAAAATAGAATTTAATAAGACAGTAAAGAAAAAGGTATCAACCAAGTACAAGGTGAGAACTTTATTTGGATCTTACTTCAAACAAACAGTAAAAAGTGATGCAATGGGAAACTGACATTTATATATGACAATAATGATTCCCTATTACTATTTTATGTGTGATAATGAAATAATGTAGTTGTGTTTTTCAAAAAAGAAAAGATGAGGTAACATGAATGAGCCTAGAGGGCATATTGCACGAAGACAAATTCTGGATGTTCTTGCTCATGTGTGCAGAATATAACAAAGTTGATGGCAGAACTAGAGAGCAGAAAAGTGATTACCAGGGCCTGGGGAGGAGAAGATGGGGAAAGGGTGGGCACTGGGCACAAAATCTTTTTTCAGCCAGGACCAGTGGCTCATGTCCAAAATCCTACCACTTTGGTAGACCAGGAGTTCAAGACCACCCTGAGCAAGAGTGAGATCCCATTTCTACTAAAAATAGAAAAATTAGCTGGGTGCTATCCTACTACTCCAGAGGCTGAGGCAGGAGGATAAGTTGAGCCCAGGAACGTGAGGTTGCAGTGAGCTATGATGATGCTGGGAGACAGAAAAGTCCCTGTCTCAAAAAGAAAAAAAGGAAAGAAGACAGTTGTGGTATCCTGTTACACAGTATGGTGACTACTGTTGTCAACAATAAGGTATTATATATCTGAAAGTAGCCAGGAGAAAGGATTCTGTATGTTCTCACCACAAACACAGAGAAATGGTGTTTGAAGTGATGGATATGCTAATTTCCCTGATTTGATTATTATACAATGTATATTTGTTTTAAGCCATCATACTGTACCCCTATGAAAGAAGAAAAAGAAAACTATGATTTGAGAGTCTAGTTCTTCTTTTTGCTGTGAGGAAAGGGTAGATTGCCCCTAAAATAGAGTTTAAAGAACCCAGACATCATTTTCTCAGTTCTCATCTTACTAACACTGGGCCTGTATAGAGATGGTTCGCCACAGGGCCGTGTTTTCTGGTAAAAGCACACGGTTCTTTCTTCTGCTACAGGAGCTGAATGAGGTGTCCATCGTATTCTCACGTCCTGTCTCCTGCATGTGTGCGCACTTTCTGTCTCTGGTGTCCAGGTTCAGATTCATGGCCATTTCTTGAAAATCCAATGTACCTTATACTGTATCATTTCTATTCTTCTCAGTTAAGCAAGACACTGACAAGGTTTAGACCACTACCAGAGTCTTCTTCTTCTTCTCTTTTTTTTTTTTACAGTTTTTGGCTGGGGCTGGGTTTGAACCTGCCACGTCTGGTATATGGGGCCGGCGCTCTACTCCTTTGAGCCACAGGTGCCACCCATCCTTTATTTTTTTTGAGTCAGTCTCAAACTGTGGCTCTGGGTAGAGTGCTGTGACATCACAGCTCACAGCAACCTCCAACTCTCTTGAGCTTAAGCAATTCTCTTGCCTCAGCCTCCAAGTAGCTGGGACTACAGGAGCCTGCCACAACGCCTGGCTATTTTTTTTTTCAATTGTCATTGTTGTTTAGCTGGCCCAGGCTGGGTTCGAACCTGCCAGCCATTGAACTACAGGTGCCACCCAGAGTCTTTTTTTTTTTTAATAGTTTGAGCAACCTGTTTATAATTTTCCTTAAAACATCATCTCAGAGAACCATGAAGATCAAACCTTCCTCAAGTCCATTTTGAGAAGTAATGCAGTCACAATTAGAAGACGTGTATATTAGAGTCCAGTAGGAAGAAATGAGGGACAAATTATTTAGTTACTTTTAAAAATAATGTTGACAAATCTGGGGACAATGCAGAAGAAAATCTGACTTTCCTGCTATGTGACCATTATTTAGGTGTTTCTTTTGATTGTGAGTCTCCTGGTCTCTCCTGAGTTCTAATGAGCAGGATTTCACATGTTGGAAAGGAACTTCCAATTTAACACAATTGGAAGACACTCCTCAGAAAGAGTCTGGGAGCAAGTTACCATGGAGATGGGGAAGATAAACAGTGCCCAGAACTTCATAGAGGCTGACTTCTCCCAACAACAGTGGAGGGCAAGGGGCCGAGCTAGAAGCTCACAGGGACGTCCCCTCCTCTGCCTCTGGCCCGTGGCTAAGGGGAGAGTTACTACTGCCAAACAAAGCAGTTCATTAACCTTCACAAATCTGAGCTCCTATTCAAATAACTGGGAAATAATGGCAGGTGATGAAATCCGAGGGTATCACTGGTGTATGCGAGCCCTTTAGAAATGCAGGTCCCTGACCTTCCATGAAGATCTGGTGAGGTTTGGGACGGTGACAATTCCTTTACACACTGGCCTCCTCTAGAACGTGCCACCTTCTCAAGTCACCAAGGGAAAGGAAAGCACTTGCTGACTGGCGTCAGAAGCTGCGAAGCCCAGTTATTCTGTTCTCGTGTGAATGTTTCCTGCTGGTGCGATTCATATTAGCAACACGATCTAACACTTCACCATCTGCACGTCGTCTTTTTGCCACTTTTCACATTGGTTAATGTATGTGGAAATGAGTGTCTTGGGTTGCCTTGGAACATGATCCAAAGGCAGCCCATTAATGGTGTGGGGTTTAAAGTTTTGCCAACCTTTCAAAAGAATAGCAGTGTTTTCAGTGCTATCTTGCTGTTAGGAGGATAGATGAGTTTCTTGTTGGATACATGAGTTTGCGCTCAGAGAAATTTGTCCAATTGGCAATGTGCCTTAGAGGGTCTCTGGCCAAAGTTAAGACAGAAAACATTTATGCTCATATGAGGTGTGTACTTGGCAGTGCAAAATAAGTATGCAGTATCTTACTTTCATAAAATAATGTAGCAGGTCACTTTCAGGTTATATGGTAGAAGGTGTTTCCATAATTTAGAATAACAATGAACAACCTAGCCTTTTAAACCTGGGTTCAAATTCAAGCACTTCCTTTATTTGCTCTGTGATATTACTGAATCTTTCTTAACATCAGTTTTATTGTCTATAAGATAGGAACAACCAGCTCATGGCTTTATTGCCAGGTTTAAATGTTGGTACAATGTTAGAACAATATACTACATGGGAAATATTTTTACTATGAAGTACAAATTTTCATAATATATATTTCACACTTGGCTGTACATTATTTAATCTGCGATAGTAAACAGTGGAAACCATAGATTAAATATCTGCTCTGTGCCAGAGGTCAGTTCTACATGATTCATTTGTGTTATTTCTTCTCCTTACTACGGTCTTGCAAAGTAGACATTGTTATTTCATTTAATCAAAGAGGGAACTCAGCTCACAGAGGTAAGTAGGAGAATCAGGCTCATCCTTAGACCCTAAGGGCCAGTCTTTCTCTGCACTACACTGCACTGGCTGGAATGTGGACCTTCTAGTAGCTACTGGGGCACAGGTCACCCGAACACTGATCTGTCTGCACTTGCCTGGTGCTGGCCCAGAGTGGCACTGCAAACAATGTGGAAAGTCCAAGAGACCCGAGTTCTGGTTCTGGTTCTGCTGCTACCTCACTCTCTAGCTTTGTGCTGGACCCCACCCCTGTGTTGCAGTTTATTCATGTGTAAAATGAAAAGGACTGTCTAGCAAATCACCAGGGTACCTTTCAGCTCTAAAGACACCAAGACAATGTGTCTGGAGCGACTGCTGAAAATCCTTAGCAGGCAAATATACTTGTTTAACTCAAAATGAACTGGGAACTTCTCGTCATTATTACACAGACTACTCAGAGAGGCAGTATTGAAGGTGAGATTTTTATTCAATGTCAGAAAGAGAAATGTAAAAATGACAGTAATCCCGTGAGTTAACATGGTGGGTGGGACGCTGGTTGGCCCAGGTGCTAGCATCATGCCTGTCACTGTGACTGCCCCTGACTTCTGCAAAGGTGGCTTCAGATCCTTGGTGACGTTTCCATAATGTGGTGGTTCATTCTGCCTGAATGTGATTTCCATTGATTCTTAGCTTTTTTTTTTTTTTTTTGAGACAGAGCCTCAAGCTATCCCCCCCTGGGTAGAGTGCCATGGCATCACACTAATGGCATCACGCTCACAGCAACCTCCAATTCCTGGGCTCAAGCGAGTCTCCTGCCTCTGCCTCCCAAGTAGCTGGGACTACAGGCGCCCGCCACAATGTCCGGCCATTTTTTTTTGGTTGCAGCCATCATTGTTGTTTGGCGGGCCCAGGCTGGGGATTCAAACCCGCCACCTTAGGTGTATGTGGCTGGCGCCTTAGCCGCTTGAGCCACAGGCGCCGAGCCGATTCTTAGCTTTTTAACAACAGTTTTACTAGGATAGAATTTGTATACCACAACTTTCACCAATTGTGGGATTCAAAGGTTTTTAGTACATTCACAGTTGTACAACTATTTCCATAATTTTTGAACAGTTTCATCCTCCCCCACTAAAAACACCGCTGTACTGCTGGTGGTCATTCACCATTTGCTCCCCCCTCGCACACAAACAGTATCCCCAACTTCCCCATCCTGGACAACCACTAATCTATTTTCTGTCTCTATAGATTTGCCCATTATGTACATTTTATACAACTGGAATCAGATAATAACATAGCCTTTTGCGTCCAACTTTTTTCATTTAACATAATATTTTTGCTTTTTTTTTTTTTTTTGAGACAGAGTCTCACTATGTAACCCTTGGCAGAGTGCCATGGTGTCACAGCTCACAGCAACCTCAAACTCCTGGGCTTAAGCAATTCTCCTGTCTCAGCTTTCAAAGTAGCTGGGACTACAGGCACTGGCCACAATGCCCAGCTATTTTTTTGTTGTAGTTGTCATTGTTTAGTTGGCCTGGGCTGGGTTTGAACCTGCCACCCTAAGTGTATATGGCTGGCACCGTAACCACTATGCTACAGGTGCCAAGCCTCAGCATAGTATTTTCAAGGTTCATCCATAACGTAGCATGTATTGCCACTTCATCCCTTTTAATGACCCAAAATACCCCCATAGTAGGGGTATGTCACATTTTGTTTATCCACTCATCAGCTGATGGACACTTGGGTTGTTTCTACCTTTTGGCGATCATGAACAATGCTGCTGTGAAGTTTTGAGTACAGATTTTGCATGGACAAATGGTTTCAATTCTTTTGGGTTATGTAGCTCCGAGTGGAATTGCTGGGTCACATGATAACTCTTATGTTTAACATTTTCAGGAACTGGCTCGGAGCCTGTGGCTCAAGTGGCTAAGGCGCCAGCCATATACACCTGAGCTGGCGGGTTAGAATCCAGCCCAGGCCCGTCAAACAACAATAACAGCTGCAACCAAAAAATAGCCGGGCACTGTGGCGGGCGCCTATAGTCCCAGCTACTTGGGAAGCAGAGGCAGGAGATTCGCTTGAGCCCAGGAGTTGGAGGTTGCTATGAGCTGTGATGCCATGGCACTTTACCCAGGGCGACAGCTTGAGGCTCTGTCTCAAAAAATAAATAAATAAATTTGGAGGAACTACCACACTGTTTTCCAAAAGTGGCTGCACCATTCTACATTCCCATAGCAATATATGAAGTTTCAATTTTCTCCACATCCTACCAACATTGGAATTGTCCACATTTTTTTATTCTAGCCATCCTGGAGGGGGTGAGGTGGTACCACCTTATGATTTTGGCACATCCCCCTGTGGAACAGCTTTTCATAAGCTTATTGGCTATTGGCATATGTTCTTTGTGGCAATGCCTAGTTTGAACCATTGATTCTTTGGGGCGTTACAACAACGATCTCAGACTATCCTCCCTCAAAGGCAAGAAAGGTAGACCTGTGTATAGAGCTCCACAATTACAGTCCCATCAGCATGAAGCAACTTTTCATCAAACTCGCTGGAGTGGGAAGGGAGGTGTGAATTCCATATCAGGGTTCACAGAGCTCCTTGAGTATGTTGAAATCTTTGCTAAAGGGGAAACATAAATCTTTGTATGAACTAAACCTTACTTTTCAAACTTTAGTTGCTTGGTATCATAACAGAAACTTACAGTAGGACATTTCTCGGGTTTTACTTTTCTTTCAAGAAAAATCAAGATGTATTTAAAACAACCCTGTCCGCAGCTAGGAGCACAGGGAAGACCAAAGCTAACACAAAAGGCGGCCACGTGCCGAGCTGTTTGCATACCTTATTAAATTCCTACAGCCACAGTCACTGCTATTGTAAGCTGCATTTTATTATTGAAACTTAGATAAATTGTCATTTCTTTTTTTTTTTTTTTTTTGAGACAGAGCCACAAGCTGTCCCCCTGGGTAGAGTGCTGTGGCATTACAGCTCACAGCAACCTCCAACTCCTGGGCTCAAGCGAGTCTCTTGCCTCCGCCTCCCAAGTAGCTGGGACCAC